>RJWM01022519.1:0-33535 GCA_004363535.1 Dasyprocta punctata | reverse complement strand
TAGAAGCACAGTTTGTAATAGCTGAAGATTAGAAATGGCCCAAATGCCCATCAACTGATGAATTGATAAAGAGGATGTGGTGCCTTTTATGCAATAGAGTACTACTCTGCCATTAAGAAGGATAAACTTGAGACAGTTCTAGCTAAATGAATGTACCTTAAGATCTGGCCCTTTCTCTCCATTCTCCATGAAGGGGTACCGTGTAGGCTATACTGTCTGGTGCTAACTGATGCATCTTGTAAGCAGAAACCCTGGAGCAGGGCAGACAATGTCTGTAAGGGCCCTGAAGAAAAGACCTGGAAAACTGAGGACTGTCATGCTGAGATGACTTTGGAGGCAAAAGGAATGACAAATGCTAGAAATTTGGAAGTTTAAAAGTAGAAAGAGCAAAAATGCAAATTTGGGAGCTTTGTTTTTGAAACACGGCTTTATCCATAATAACTTGGGAACACTTTTGGTGCTCTGCAAATTATCACCAATGGTTTAGCAAAGATGAAACAATATTTATGAATCCAAAAGAACAAGAGCAACAATAAACCCAGCAGCTAGAAAGCTAGAGGTCATCTTGCTGGGTTCCTCCTAGGGTTCCACAGCCTGGTGGGGAAGTTGTGAGTATCGGTTCAGGGCTTGGCTCTGCAGCCTTCCCTCTGAAAACTGAGCAAGTGGAAGAATTTGTTTTCTCAGTAGTGAATGTAAATCCTAAAGAAGCATTATGAACAAATTGTGTTGATCATTGTCCTTGTAGTTGTATCATAATTGTTTCAGAAGAAAAAGACTCTGCAGTGTAGAAATACACTTAAAAAATAGATCTATAAACTGAGATGTTTGGGCCATTAGAAATCATTGTTCCTGACAAATAAATCATGTGCCAGATGAAATCAATATGATGACCCAGAACTTAATATTAAGGCTGTCCCTGGACAATGTCTGCAGAAACTGAATTCTGTGTAAGTCATTGGTTGTGTTCCATGAGTGTTTTCCTCTGGTGGAGAATGTCTGGGCTGATTTGAAAGGGGAAAGCTTAACCAAGATAACACCTTTGAAGGGAGCAGTACATTTTACACCTGAAATTTGGAGCCATCTGGATCTCTTGAGTAAAGTAGTGATTCTAGTAACATTTTGAAATTAAACTGAAAGTAATGAATTTTTCTATTTCTTTATCTTTTGCTGTTATTAGATATTAAATATTAATGGCGCATTGAGCTAGAACCAAGACTAAAATTTTTTTGCTATAAGAGAAAGTTTAGACCCTACTGATTTTATGGAAAACACTAAGGTGATCTCAAAATCTTTATGTTCCAATTATGTATTATAGAAGTTTTCTCAATTAATTCAACATCGAATATAAGTGAACAAGTGAATAGTTTTTTGTTTTGTTTTGTTTTGTTTTTTTGTGGTAAATCTATGTAATTATCACTTCACAGTTACTGGAGTTAGATTTGGTCTAAATGCATAGACACAAATGGTCAAGAAAGTGGTTAAAATATCCAGGTATTTTCAAATATCTTACATAAATACTTCACTTTATCTTTGTGGAGCCAACTTCTTAGCAAGAGAAAAATAAGTATTTTGAAGCAATAGAAAAAATATAAATCATTTTGTTAAATTAAATTTGTTGATGCAGCTACCAATTCATTATAGGCAAACTAGAAGTGATAAATTAGAAGCACTTTTCTTACTACATATATTTGTTATATAGTATTATTTAGTAAACAAACATTTTTCTCTCACATTTGAAAAGACTTTGTATTTTAACATTCCTGACATCAAAAAATGTGTCTTTGGATTACTTTTTAAACAGATTAGGTTAGAAACAATGCCTTTTTTAGAAACTAAAAATTATACATTCTATCTTTCCTCAAGCTTTGAAGATATTCTCTTTATTTTTAGATATACAAGTTTATCATAGAGTGTTGAACAGATTCTTTAATTTTGGCAATTTGTTGAAATTTATGACAAATTGGGGCAAGTATTTCTTCCAGTAAGGCCTTGCTCTGATACAGAAGCCATGATGTAAACAAATTCTAGTCAGAGACAAGAATATTTTTATGTATAGGGGACAAGTTTACATATAGAAGTCACAAAAATTTCCAAGAGTTATGTAATGTTTCAAATTCATAGAATGCCTTCTTTGATTTTTAAGCATCTAGTAATTTATTTAACTGTCTTCGATTTTTCCTTCGTTTCTTGCAGGCACACTGCTGGAAATAGGAGATGAGACCTGGAAGATCTCTAGCCTGAATGTCCCTGGTTTTCTTGGGGTTCACAAAGAGTTGTTGATTTCTGGTTTAGTATCAATAGCAGATGATTGCAGATTAATAACACAATAATTTTGGCAAACACTGAGACAGAAATTTGCACATTCTTTGGGAGCTTAAATGTGGGGAATCAAAGGGTAGTGTACCACAGGAGTTAACAACTAAGCTGCACCCAACACCACAGTATAGAAAGCTCACTTTTCTGATACAAAAGGCCAAGAAATTAAATTTCAGCTGCATCAACACAATTTTCTATGTGACCTAATCAGATTTACTTAATCTGTGGTGGCCTTAATTTCTCCATTTGGCTTAGTTTATATTTCTCTCTCTCTCTCTCTCTCTCTCTCTCTCTCTCTCTCTTTGTTTTTGGAGGGGTAAGGTCTTAATTTTTTCTAATTAGTTCATTTTTGCAATACATTTTCATTACATTCATTGTTTAGATTTTCTCTTTTGGTTTAACCTACCTCTTCACCTTTTTTCCATATTAAATAAAATAATTGTGCTTCATACTTTTGTTGGGAGGATTTTCATACTCATAAGCAGTATGTATTATGTAATTGTCTAAATTCAGAGTGAATAGTGAAACAGGAATCTGAATCAAAAGAAGGGGGCCTCTAGAATCTAATCATACCCACACCTTGTTAAATGATCCCCTCAACAGGCTTACAACTCCTATTCTCAAATCTCTGAGAGGACCTCTTAATTCTTTTGAGTTGTAACCACCACCCATATTGTGTTAGTGGGGTTTGAACTGAGGGCCTCACATGTGTTAGACAAGCACTGTAGCACTGAGGGACAGCAACATCCCTATCTGATTAGAGAATTTTAAAAGATCGATCATGAATAATTTTAGTAGATTAAATGCTATAGCTTCTGTCGCTCGTTGGAGAATGTTGGTCTAGAATGTAGGCTCAAGTAGATAATCCACACTTTAAAAGAACCACAACCACTGAGCAGAAATTGAAGTGTTTTCTTTAGAGTACAGCATAGGAATTGTGAATAATACTCTGAAAATGAGCTAGTCAAGAAAGACTTCATTTCTCACCCTTTTATCCTTTATTGCTCCAGCAGCATGACTATTTAAAATCAATTTTGGCCATCACAAGAGGAAATTTTGAGAATGACACCATTAAACACATGTGTCTTTCAGCTCCTCTGATAGTTCCTTTGGCGAATGAAACTGCAAATATACTATTGGGTTTAATTACTAAATTATTGTATTTTTAAATTAAATATATAAAAGTGTAAAACTATGTCATTATTACTCATTCAGGTTAGGAAGTGGGACACCAAATGTCACTTTTGTATTCTTTGTCACTAAATTTTTTTTTATTTTCTATCATAATCATTGTCTAGACTATTAACATAATATTTTAGTTTTGGCTGTTTTTGAACTTTAAATAAATTAATAAGGACAGTATGTGTGATAGTTGTGGGGTTAACTCGAAAGAGAAACACCTCGCAAATTGCTGTAGTGTAGCTCCGGCTGTGTCTAGAGCAGGGGTGGTGAACCCAAGGCAGTGTTGCAGTGGGCTGTTTGTTTCACTGGAAGATCTAAGAGGTTTACTGTCACTGCTCTAGATGATTGAGTGACTGAAGAAAGAAAACCCACCCTCACATGGTAGCACCAACCAATAGGCTTACAGTTTCCATAGACAGAAAAAGCAAAAGGTGGAAGTCTCACTTTTGCTTCTTTGGAGAAAGTCGTCTTCACCGTTGCCTTTGAATGTCTTGTCTCCGCGCTCTCGCATCAACTCTTCAGCCATCCAGTGCAGACCCTTCGGCTTCCTGAAACTGACTTGCGCAGGACTCTACAGTGAGCTGCAAACCTTTGACTCTTGATTGAATCCTCTGGCTCTCTAGCGTGTGGATCAGCCTTTTGCATTCGTCCACACCTGACTGCAGGTAGCAATTGTAAGTTTACCTTATAAATCCCCTTTCTCTCTCTCCACATGTAGTATATGTATATATATTCTATTAAGCACGTATGTATTTCACTATTCTCACTACACTAATGCACTAACATGCACATGTATTCTTTTTACTAACTCAGCCTGGAATGTAACTACGCTGCAAATCACACAGGTAAGAACCTGCGTACCATGAAGAGACCACAGAAGCGCTTATCAAAGAAAGCATACATAGGCAACAAAAGGGGAAATGGCCAAATAAGAGGTCTCAGAGGCCAAAAGAGCTAGTGAAGTTTTAAAAACTCTCAAGGGGGAAAGTTCCTTTCTCACCATGAAATAAAGAGGCTTAAAACAAAGGCCCCTGAGTGCAGCTCCAGACTCCCTACCTTACTCCAAGAAAGTAGCTAGCTAGCTCCTTCTTTCTTTTTTTTTTCCAATACAGTGATTTTCTTTCCTCATTTCCCTTTCCTTTCCAATGAAGCAATTTTGTTTCTCCTTTTTATTTATTTTTTATTTTTTTAATTTTTTTAATTTTTTGTGGCACCAGGGATTGAACTCACAACCTCACACCTGTCAGGCAGATGCCTAAGCCACTGAGCCAAACTCCTGTCCCTTTGTTTCTCCTTTTAAAATTAATTTTTGGTACATTTTCAATATACATAATGATTACTTTCTTCATATGGAATTTGTACCTGTACATGATATATCCTTTTAATTTATTTTATTGCACATTTCATTTTATTTCATATTTTATTTTATTTTATTTTTAAGAGCAGAATGTATTTATTGAGAGAAAGAAAGCTTCTGTCTGACAGAAAGAAGAGGTTTCAACTGTGTTACCTGTACATGATACGTCTTGATTCTTCATTTTTTCCCCTTTCCCTCCCATCCCTCCTTTCCTTCAATGCATCTTCCCTTCCTAATTTACTAAACTTTGTTTCCATTTTTTCCTTTTCCCTTCCTTCCTTCCCCTTACCCCTCCCTGGTTCTGCTTCCCATTTGAACATTTTCTTTGTATTTCACAATATTATACATTTTAGTCCTCATTTACATTCTCTGTTATACACAAACACACATAGCCATAGCTCAGTTCATGAATGCTTTTGTTTACTAACAATTTGGGTTGCTAACAGAAGTGTTTGGTAAAATGTTGTTTTTTCTTGAAAACTCTACAGTCACGACCATGACCATCTTTCCTGCACAAACATAAATGTGACCAACTTTTCCTAAATAGTGAAACAGACTAAGTTTATGAAACAAGTTGTCACTTTATATATACATGTATACATATATACATATTTAGTTGTTGTTGTTTTTCTAGGGAATTCTAACATACTGCATTGTCTTGTATGTTTGGTTTCCTTCACTAAAATGTATGCTTACTTTGGCACTGTAGGTATCTCTTTAGTTTTCTTTGTTATACAGTATTTCATTTTATGAATGTACCATTGTGTTAGTCAGGGTTCTCTGGAGAAAAAGAATCAATATAAAATACAAGTATAATTATAGAACAGAATCTTATAGATTGGCTTGCAGAATCAAAAGTGGAAAAGTCACCATGGCCATCTCTGGAATGAGAAGCCGAAGAATGCAAAGTGGCTATCTTTTGCATGTTGGAGCACCAGAGGACAGTAGCAGCTGATGGTTGAAGGTTGGGAAAATCACCACACTCACCAGTATAAGTCTGTGCTGGAAAGCCTAAGAGTTTGCATTGGAAAGCTAAAGAATCCATCCTGGAAGGCAGAAGAAACTGGAATCCAACATTCAAAGACAAGGACATAGACTGAACTCCTTCAAAACTGAAAACACTTCCTTCTTTCCCTTTTCATTCTGTCAATATTGCCAGCCTATTGGTTGGTGCCATCACATCTAGTTTGGGTCTTCTCCCTCAGTTTGCTAGCCTATATGTCTGTCATCCAGACACATCCAAAACTTCACTAATCGCTAGGCACTTGTTAGTCAAGTCAAGTTGTCATATCACAACTAAAGGTCACAGTGATGGTGTGATTATTTTATTTTTGATAATGCTTGAAAGTTAAATTAATTGACTCCTGAGGGTTCTCTAACAAACAACCAGAAACTGTGGTTAATGTAACAGAAATTTATCATGCACAATTCTGGGTAATAGAAATTTGAAATCATGGTGCTGGCAGGGTCATGACCTATAGAGAATAGACCTTCTTGCCTCCTTTAGCTCCTGATGTGTGCTGGCAACCCTGGGCATTCCTTGGCTTGTAAATGCATCTCTTCAATTTGTACCTCCATAGTAACATGATCATGATCCCCCATATGTCTCTTCTTTATATAAAGACATGTGTCAGTCGAGTTAAGGACCAACCTAATCCAGTAAGATCTCACTTTAACTGTATGTTCAGCAGCATCCCTATTTTCAAATCGGGTCATAGGTCTGTGGGTTAAAATTTCAAAATCTCTTTTTTGGAGAACACAGTCCTACCTGTAGAGTATTATGAATAAAACCTCAGTGAACATTCACATGCTTATCAACTTGGTGTGCACATGAAGGAATTACTTTTGGTACCAGGGATCAAACTCACAACCTTGTGATTACCAGGCAAGCCCTTGAGCCACTGAGCTAAATCCTTGACCCAGGAATTATTTTTGGACATATATCTAAGAGTAGAATTTCTGGATCACAGAATACACATATATCTAGGCTTAGTAGTTATTGTCAGGTGTTGGTGCCAGTTCACATTTCTATCAATAACTTGTGAGAGCTCCAATTTTCTTATCCTTTCTCTTATGTGAAAATTTCTATCTTACTTAACACACAGAAGATAATAGTGTCATGTCATGACTTACTCATTTGTCTGGATTATTAGTAGAGTGCTTTACCATAAGTTTATTGTACATGTAGAAAAGCACAATTATGTTTCTTGCTTTTTTTGGTGGGTTGATTCATTTTTGTTATTGATATGTAAGAATCATTAATAGATGCTGAAAGTTATCTATTTTTCTCATATATTTCACATATCTTCAATCTTGTCCATTAATGTTTCATTCTTCTAACCGTGTTTATGAATGACTAGGACTTTTTTGTATTATAATGTGGACAATTTAGCAGTCTTTTCACTTTGTCTTGTTTAATAGATATTTTTCTAATTCAAGGTTGCAAAGACATTTTCCCAAACTTTTTGCTAAAGTTTTTGTTTCATTTTTCATATTTAAATCAGTAGTCTACCTGGAATTAATTTCTGTTTATCGAATGGTAAAAAGTCAGTACTAATTTTTTGTATGGATATGCAATGACTCTATCATCATTTGTTGAAACATTGATGCTTTGCAAACTTCTGTTCAATGCCATCTTTTCCATAGGTCACTTTTGCATACAGAGGGGATAGTATCTATGTTCTCTCTTTTATTCTATGATTATGTTAAATGAGGCAGGAATGGAAGTATTTGAATGTGGAGCCTTGGTTCTTTAAAGGGTTGTCCATTTCTACTTTAGCCACTTGTTCAGGAGTCTCCTCTGTGGGGTCTTGACTGGCATCACGGTTGAAGTGTTTCTTAGGGCTGTGCTTCCTCAGCCAGCCCAAGACTGAGAGTTCTGCATTGGCTCCTGTGTTTCCACTGCCCACTGTGACTGGCAAATCGCCCTCCGAGATGAGTGACCCCACGGGCTGAACTCATTTCTCTGTGATGCTGGGCCTCAAAATCAGAAGTTTCTACTTTCCTGGCAGTTTTCCAGTAGTTTTAGAAAGACTTTTAGTATTATTTTATCTGAATTACCTTGATTTAAATTTAAACTTAAATCTTAAGTTTGAAGGATAGCCCATCAATGGGCACACAGGAACATCTGCTTTTTTGTTATATTCTAGATTAATATTAGACAGACTCTGAATGATGACACAGAAAGAGTTGATACCCGTGTCTATTTAAATAAATTTGGAGGAGCTATATATATATATATATATATATATATATATATATATATATATATACATATTTCAACTAACCTCAATTCCCACCAGGGAGAAAAAAAAAAGATGATATTTACAATAATTCTTACGTAGACTGTTGTTTTATCCCAATTTTTGTTTCAGAAGTGACAGATGTCCACGAAGAAAATATGCCTTCAGCTTTTATAATTTTTGGCTCCAACTACTGCCACTCATAGCTAATTCTTTATTCCACCATTTCCCTGTATATTGTGTGTATTTTGTGAATCAAACTCTAGCTGCTATGCCTCTGCCATTATCTGTCATCTGTTTGATCCTTGCTTTTCTTCCTTTTAGTTATTTTTAATTGGCAGGACCCCATTTGTCTGCTGTAATGTACATAATTTAATCATGAGTTTTAACTGCAAGGGTTTCCATGATGCTGTTGCTAATGATACACTATTAAGTGAGCAGGAGAAGCTGCTGGAAATCAGAGACAGTACCTAGAGAAAAGCACAACTCCCAGCCCATTAGTCTCATTGTCAGCCTAAGTCTCAGTGGCACCTAATATGTTACATACTTCTAATAGGGTCTTTTCTTTTCTTTTTTCTTTTCTTTTCTTTGGTACAAGCGATCAAACTCACAACCTTGTGCTTGCCAGGCAGGCACTTACACCACTGAGCTAAATCCCCATGATAGGGTCTTAATAGGAAACTGAGGACAAAATCAAATTAACACACACAGAAGTTTACTTGAAAAGAATTAATTATGAAAGGAAAGAAAGTGCAGGGAGAACTAGTTGAAATTCAGGGCTAGCAGTAATGGTAAAGCTGCCTCTGTCTTTAGGCCCAAAGTATTGAGTAGGAAGAGTTTACTGAAAATAGAAAGAGAGATAACATTTCATGGCATCTGTATTGAAAAAGAGCAGACAGTTTTAGTAAACATAACCTCCTTAGGGTGAACTCACAGGGAAAACACCAGGGTCCCAACCTCAAACTCTGCTCTCTCACTCCCTGCCAGGGCTCCCTACTGCACAACCAAAGTCAAACAGAGCAGTAGGCTTTGGTGTGGGTCATGCAAGACAGAGCAGATATGGAAGGGAAAGCAAAAGATAGCCAGTGCACCATGTAGTTAGTACTTCAGGTGGCACTTTAGTCCTTCATCAAAGTAAAATCTATTGACTTCAACACAGGGAATACATTCAAGCCCCATCTTGGTGTAATATTAATTTAGTCATGCTTGCATCTGAAATCTAAACTTTGTCACACCAAATATTCTTCACATAATGTAACAGAAGAGAACAATTAAGCCTTGCAAAACACAGCCATTGTCATTTTTTTCTCTATAGTTGATCATCTAAGTTAAAAATCATAGTGATCATTTGCTACTACCAAATGAAAGTTTCCCTAGCTCTCTGATATCCCCTAAGCTCACCAAAACCTTCATCCTGGTAGGTTCTGTCTTCCTGACACTTGTCTTTATTGGATTCATTGTTTTGGACTATCACGGACTATCAGATATGGAAATATGGAAGGTGTCCCAAGGAATTCCCTGGGAATTCACACATTGTCTCTCCGGCTCTTTCTGTGTAGCAACCGCTCAATATCAGCCCCAGGTATTGGGATTATTCACCAGAACAGTGATTTTCTTCTCTACTTCATGGTGCAAAATAATGAAGAGCCCTAAAAGACCAGAGAACAGTCTTGAATTTCAATTCATTGGAACAATTCTTCTGGTCCCTGGTAATATCATTCTTCCCTTAGGCCATAGGACTTCAAATATACTTAGTTTAAAGTCGTAAAGTCACAAGTCAAGGATTCATCCATTGGGTGACTAGGTATGATGTTAATAGGGTTCTTGTTTATTAGGCCCATATATCCTGGATATCTTGTGGGGAATCCCTTCAATATTGTTTACTAGGTTATCTCACCAATATATCGAACCAGATAATCCTGGATAATGAGGCATAGGGTGGACAAGAAATTGTGTAGAATTAAGACCTTTGTTGGACTTTATTTGCTGTAAAATGTATTTCTCCTTTAGATGTATGGTGAGTTGAATAGTGTCCCTTTAAAATCCATGTACACACAGACTATCTGAATGTGTCCTGATTTGGCAATTGGTTCCTTTATTTCCTTTGTTTTCAGAATGATCAACTTATTTTTAAAAACTGACCAAACGTTCCAACATATAATTGCTTTATAACATATGCAGAAAGTATCATTAATTATTTATGAAGGGTTATCAGTAAGAAAAAGGAGGCAGGGACAAGGTTATAGTTCAGTGGCACAGTACCTGCCTGGCAAGCATGATGTCATGAGTTCGATTCCCAATACAAAAAAAAAAAAAGAAAAAAAGAAAAAAGAGAATGAAGGCAATAGGGTCTTTGCCAAATGCAATAAGATAAAGATCAAGATGAGATGAATTATAGTATGCACTAAATCTAGTGATACTATATTTATAAGAGAAAAAAGACAAATGGAGAATCTTGGAATGCAGGATGATAATACAGTCAGAGAGTAGAATCATGTGTGTATGAGGCAAGGAAAGACAAGCATTATTAGAAGCCATTATAATATCTAGGAGAGAAACACAAAATGGTGCTTCCTTCAGAGGTTCCCTGACATACCATTCTATAGATGCCATGTGACTCTTTTACATGATCCCCCCAACTATACACACACACACACACACACACACACACACACACACACAGAGTTTCTATTTTATAATGAAATAATGTAATGTTATTTTAACATTTAATTATAAATTCTATACAACTCAGTTAATGATGATAAATTTGTGTTGTACTTACACCCTATAGTTTGCCTTTCGGTTTCTGAAATGGCCAGTGGCAACCAGAAGCTTTTTGTGAATCATTAGTATTTTTAGGGAAAGACGTGAGTTTACAGAAGAACTCAGGGGTCAGTGGCATGGTTTTCCTCCTCTAGCCTTGCACAAATTTTGTAATAGTATTTCTCTTTACAGTAGAACTTCCCAGCATCATGAGGTCTTCTGAGTCAGGGGTCTACTTCCTCACATTCCAAGCTTCCAATCAAAAGGGAACTACTAAGCCTGTGTTTTTCTTTGGAGCAAGTGATACAAGGTATAGAGACCTATATTTATGTTCAGAAGGGATATTTCAAGTTTCAAAGTTCCCAGAAATATCACTGATACAGTACTTCTGTGGATCTTTGTAGTTATTGTCTTTCCATCTTCTAACATGTAATGTCTTCTGTTTCCTGTGAATCAGTTCCAGTTGGTGTCATACGATCAGTGGATAGAATATTCTGTAGGATGCCTAGTCAATCAAACTTCCTCTATATTGCATTGCAAAAAGGTGCAAGAAAGGTAATCAAGTTCTAGGGCAAGACAGTAAAGACCTAGAAAAAATTCACAGTTCATCCTGTGACATTTATGGCACTCTTCAAAGAGTGACCCTCCCCTTGGTAAATGGTACTTTGGAATTGTAAAGTATCTTACTTCTGAGAATGAACAAAAGATTTTACACCCTTTTGTCTTTTTTTTAGATGTTAAGCCCTTTACATAAAATTCTATAGCATTTTCATAAAACCTACACATATCCTTCCATATACTTTCTTTTCTTTTCTTTTCCTTTTTTTTTTTTTTTTTTTCTTTTTGAGACAAGGTTTCACTATGTGGTTAGGCCAGCCTCAAACTCTAAGTGATCCTCCTGTCTCGGAAAAGGCTATACATCTTGCAGGTAATTCAAGATGCTCTTTTCTCAGATGACCTTAGTTCTTTCTCTCCGCTTTTCCATAAATAACATGCAATAATTTAAAAGGTTACTATTTACTTCTAGGAACCCCTTGATAAATGACACTGTGACAAATCCCTGTGAATTAGAATATTCTTTATAGAATTCCATTTTTCTGGCTTATTGTGGTAATTCACATACCTTTTATCTGATAGCTAGGTACCATGCAATTCTTAGGTTCCATTATTGTCACTGAAATCCAGAAATCTAATTGCATAGATGTCTCTTATCACTACCATCATCAAGAACACTGGTGGCTCCTCACAAATTACCATAAATTTTTGCATTTTAATCTGTTGGAATAAGGACTTTTTTTAACATTTCATGTAATAAGTCTATGCTTTTATCTTATGGGAAAAGGCTGAAACAAAAGAATCTTCATTTCCTTGAACTCTGGATTCTATTGTATACAGTATACCTGGTTCATCGTAGTATATCGACACCATTAACTATGGCCCATATTGACTTGACTAGATTATTCAATGTAGTGCCACTCAGAGATCTTTGAGACAAGCAATATGTCTCAGTTGCAAACAGAACAAGGACACCCATATCAATAGCAATGAATTTAACTCCTCTAAGTTTTATATTTTACATGTTCTGCAGGTTCTTGACAGTAATGATTACAAAGCATTGTAAAAATTGTTTTCATAATCAACTATTCACCCAAAAGGAGGCTTATTTCTCTCAATGTGTTATATAGGTCTGGAGGTGATGAGTGGGGCAAAATCTTGAGAAGACTTAGCACTAATTTCTTTAAAGAGTTTTATACATAAGAGACTACATCCACCCAGAGAGAATGTTTTAAATGTAAAGTTGCAGCCCTTGCATATGAATATGTCTATTTGTGGTTAAAAGGTCTTACACTAGTAATTAAAACACTATTCCTTAGTCACAGGTCTTTTCACTATAATATGAGAAATCTGATGTAGAATTTTGAAGCAGCACTGTAGCTCTGTGCATCTCTCAAACAGACTCAGGGCCGGGACCTCAGCCACATTTGCCCTACAACTAAAGGAAATCACTTGAACCTGTACTTGGTTTGTGTCTGTAATTCTAACTTTTCTTTTGTGCATTCTTAACACATACTAAGACATATCAGGTGATTCATAATCACTATTGTGTCATTGACTAAGTAACTCAGCTCTTTGATCCCCCTATGTTCTGTTCTCCATCTGCACTTCATTTCATGCTGTCCCCAGTGATAATTTGAGCAATCATGATGTCATCAAATACTATAGATTACCGGCATCCCACCTGTGCCCCATTTATCTCCCCTCTCAGCCAACCAGGAGGTTATCCTGCAGTGCTCAAATCTATGACTAATGTCATACCAGAATCCAATACTGAAGGCTTCTTTTCTGAAGCCATTTCAGTACAAATTACTGTATCCATCAGGGAGTCAGCAGGAAACAGATGGCACACTCAAATTAGGATAATTTGCTGAGATTTTATTTACAAAGTGACTAATTACAAAGGTATGGGTGAGGGGTAAAGAAATCACAAGAGATAGTTCTGCTACCTGAAGCTAGTGGCAGACTCAGAGTTGTCACCAGGAGCTGTGAAGAGATTAAGGTAGGGAGGATTGCAGACAGCCTGAGACGGCAACATCAATTAAAGAGAACCGAAGGACAAATCTCTTTCCTCCAGTCTCATCTAGCCAGTGATTCTCTCATGGCTCATTCTCAAATTTCAGCTCAAAACTCCTCTTATCAAAGCATTTTCCTCACTTAGTCTTTTACTTCTTCACCATCTCCTTTCATTTCGCTACTCTACCCTATTTTCTATAGCATGTATCAGCATTTAACAATATGCTTCTTATCTGCAATCTTAATGCTCTAGTGTAATGCCACGATAATGGTGACTGTGTCTCTTATTTTTATTCCTTTCAAACTGTCATATATAGTCAGTAAACATTTGATAAGTGAAGAAATCATTGAAAAAATGTTTAAAGAAAGATGATCCAGATTGAGGGTGATAGTGGCCACTGACTGGAGAAGAAAAGATGAATTAGAAAACAATGACAGAGTAGAAATTAAATTATAAATAGGGAAAAGAGATGAGAGAGTGAACGATGATGACAAAATGTCAAACAGGAGGGTGGGTGGAATAATTTGTAAGGGTTGTGTAAACTATTCAGAAATTGGGTTTTCTTGATGAGAAGGTCATGTATTGAGCTTCAGAAATGTTTAAAGGCACTGCTTCAACTTGTGAGTGATATACAGAAAGAAGAAAGTGACTTTCAAGAAATTGCTTCAGCAGTTAACAATACAGAAATTATGAATAGAGATAGGCACACACTTTATGTGCCTCAAATGTCTATTTTTTACAAACCAAACCGGGTCAATCAATTAACAACAAGCATTTACTACATTCCTTCTATAGGTGCAAATTCACACCACACATCACTAAAGTTACTATGATGTAATGAGAACAAATTTATTTTGGGAAGCATTGATATCTAGATTGTTCATGTAAGTAGACAGAGTGTTGAATCATTTTCTTTCCTCAACCACAATCAAATGCCCAGATATCAAAATAGATACACATATACATATTTCAATAGGTGAAATGAAGAATAAGAAAAAATGATACAGCCAGGGCAAAATAAATAATGTTTTTGTTCCAAGATACATTTTATTGTTGTGCGGGATCATATCACATAACATATCCTTAAATCCTCATGACAGCTCTTAAAGCAAGATATAACTGTCCTTCAAACAATGATTTATGAAATGTGATTGCAAAAAATGAATATTTAAATTAAGAATTATTACACTAAAAAACATATTGTCATTAATCTTTCTCAAAATATTCCCCCTTGGTTGGAATACACTTATCACATCTTTCTTGCCACTTTCTGAAACAGTGATGGAAGTCCTTGTTAATGAGTGTCTTTATAAAGTTTGATCAAAAACACAGTGAATACTACTGCCAAGTATCATCTAATGAAAAGTCATGCTAATAAAATCATTACGATGTGGCTTCATCTACCTTATTCACTGTACTGGCACTGTGCACCATATGACTTTTCCCCAAGTCAAGATGACCCTGAAAGGTAAATACTTGGAGTCGATGCAGGACATTGAGGTAATCATTGCAATGCAACTAGACACTTATAAAGAGGACATCCAGAACCTACTTCAGAAAGTGGCAAGAATAATAAGAATATTCAAAGTGAGGGGGAATATTTTGAGGGGGATTAATGGCAATGTGTCTTTTACTGTAAATTAAGTGTATACTATATATTTTGATCATACAGCTTACGTGTGGATGAGAAAGACAAATTTCTTAAAGTCATTTTATTACTATGATAATTCACATAGAAACATTCCATAAAGCTAACCTCCAGATCACCCCAGGGTGGGGAAAGTGATTAAGAAGAAGTACAATGAGGTCAGTTTGCCCCTGAAAAAATGTAATTATGTTAAAAACAATGTATTTGCTAAACCAAGTTCTTTGTATTGTTCACAGTCAGTTACAGATTGAACTCCTTGTTCTAGATTTAGCCAAGAGTAACAGGTGACTGTGCTAATCATGATGTGGTTTTTAGCTTTAAATTCTGCCTGCTGTAAGGGGTCTGCACGGTTCTGCCATCTCCCTATAGAGAGCATGCAGTTCAGCCACTGGGCTCGGCTAAATAAAGGCTCTTCTAAATTCACAATTGGCTTCTTGGTTTCCTATGCTGGTTTCGAACCCATAAAAACTACTAGAGCTAAAATTCCCTTTCTCCTTTAACACAGTATCTCACTGGTTCATCCACATAAGAAGAAAGAATAAAAGCCACTGGCTACCAAATTTGTACAACATAAAGTAAGAGGTGATACTTGTCCCATCAACCATTAAAAAAATAGCAATTATGTGTTTCTTTTTCTTTGGCTTGTCTCCTCTAATGTATATTCTAATATTTTGATAGGAGTTGACTGTTTTATTTAAATTTATTTGAACTAATATTACATGCCTTCTTGAATTTATTTATCAAGTAAATGGTTGTCTTTCCTGTCATTTTGTCCTTCCAAACATTTGTCTTGTTTCTTCTTCCAAAGCTATCCTTTCCTGTTACTGCTTTTGACAGAGTGCTGCAGGGGGACTGGGGCTGAATACCCTCCCTGAGCAGCTGGACAGCATGAATGGAAATCCCAGTGATGACTAGGGCCTGGACAGATGCTGCTAGATTATTACTGAGTCAAATAATATTTAAAATTCTCCCCAACTTAATCATTTGATAGTCTATTTAAGATGCGTAACTCTCATTACCAAATAGTGTTTAATTTTAGCACAGAATTTGGCAAAGAGTAGGCAAGTATTGGGCATGCATTGATGAGTGAAATCCCTTTGGTCCTTAAAGACTGACAATATAATGAGAGATGAAAAAGAAAAAAAAAAACAGAGATACCTGTGAGTGGTGACTAATCCATCCCATGGGGGTTAACAGACATCTTCGAGGATATGGTATATGGATTGAGCCTTGAAGAATGACTAATATATGTCAGGTAGAAGAGCAGTACAGAGGAAAGGCGAGAGGCTGCTAAGTTACAGAGGAAGTTCGGCTGTCTTTGTATGCAAGAAAGATGCCTGAGAATCCACTGCAGTAATTATAATAGTTACTCATTAGGTCTTATCATTGTAGTTCTGACTATAACAAAAACACTGTAGTGACTTAACAGATTACCACGCCTGCACATACTGATTTTGGAAGTAGATCTGTGCTTTACACTTTGAAATGTCTTCTAACTTTTCCTTATAGTAAAATATATTTTGATTTTGTTTTGAAAAGTTAGAATTTAATGCAGGCCAGATTTTTCTTTTGTGTCTGGCTCTGAAATGTAACTTTTACATCTGGGTCTTGCAAGGGATACATGTCTTTGGTATGGAAAAATTACAGCGAAAAACAGTGCAATCTTGGCTGAGTTCACCTTACGTCAGCCTCCTCCCGCTCTTTCCTGCATCCTCCGGCAGTTCCCATAGCCTTGGAAAATTAGCTGGCTTCCTTCGTGCTCTTATCTTTTCCACTTGCTTCACTACAAAACATATTACAGTTTTACTGATACTCTGTCTGGTGTGTGAATGCTCTAGTTCGTCTTTACCCCTTAGATGTAGAATCATTTTGATTACCCTCAAAGTATAAACACTCTTTTGTGAGGCAATAAAAGAGTGGTTATTCTTCATGTATATTCTAACTGCCTTGCGTTACCTTTTACTCTGGAAATGCAGCTTGGAAATAAGACTCCAGTGGCTGGTTACTAGAAAAATTTACTGCAAGTGTTCCAGAAATCTATAAAAAAGATGAATCTCACCATGGAAGAATTTGGCTCTGCTTTTTCTGGGTTGTCTGTATTTTATATGTTCTATTTTATACTTTGTGATCTACAGTATAGCTCAATATTGTAGTGGTTTTCATATGATTAAAAACAACATGGACTGAGAAAAAAATATACCAAGGTAAAGTTAAGCTTTCCTGACATAAACATTGAGGTTACGGGGAAGTGTGTCTTCTTTCCTCCTGTCAAAATCTGACACCATTTTGTGAAAGTTCCTCAAAAGATCTGTAAATCTAATATCTGTCTTCCTTTAAGACACAGATTCAGCAACTGCTTTTTTCCCCAAAAAAAAACCAATGATGAAACTTTGTTATAAATGATAAAGAATTCCAGTTTAACACACTTTGTAAATTAACGTTGTCATCTAAATATCAAGTTCTCAGGTGTTCCAAAAACAAATTTCCAAAGATTCCTCTCCAGTTTTAGTCATTTTGATAGTTTAATTACATAAATATAACTAGTATAAGGATTCAAAATGCTGAATTTGTGATTCAAGTCTCATGTAATCATGGCATGGACGGCGCTGAGTCTAGTGTTTGTGATTGGTTTGTTTTCTGGCGCTGGGATTGGTGGTGTGAGTGCTGCACCCACCCAGGGCTGGAGCTGGCATATAGTCTAAGGGCAGGAAGAAGGCTGTCTTCTTTCTCTTGCCAGTTCGGCTTTCTGTTGTTGGTCACCATGAATGGCTGCCCCACCACACCACCCTGCCTTGCAGCCAACTGAATATGGACTGAAACCCCCAAGAACTGTAAGAAATAAACCTTTCCTTCCCTAATTTTGGGCATCAGGTATTCTGTCTCAGCAACTAGAAGAAAGTAACCAAGACACTCAGTGTACCTGTTTCAGGTTGAGGATTAATTAATGAGAAGAGTTGGTATGCAATTTGTAAACTGCTCCTAGTATTTGGTTCCTCTGTTAGGGGCTGAGGATATAGATAAGCGGCACAGTGCCTGATTGGCAAGAGTGAGGTCAAAAGTTCTATTCCCGGTACAAAAAAAAAAAAAAAAAAAAAAGACCTCTGTTATAAGTAACTTGCCTATAATCTCAGCTCTCAGGAAACCATGGCAAGAGAATTGCCCACAAGTTTGAGGCCAGGCTGGGCTACATAGTGAAGGGCTCTGTCTTAAAAAAAAAAAAAAGTAACCTAGTAGAAGTTCAGCAATATAACAACATATGAAGTTATCAGTTTTCCAGGAAAGGAACTCAACTTATTATAAATGAATAAGAGATAAGGATATAGCAAATATAAATGCTAATCCAGATCATGAAGATATGAATGAAGATAAAGAAACTTGTGGCAAAACACATCAAATTATTGCTTAAAGGACTCATTCTGGTCAGAATGGTCATTTTTAGAGTCTGGTTATGGAAAAATCAAAGGAGAATAAGAGGATTTACCTTTTAGAACCATCCAATTGTCTTTATTTCTAATATATGCCATAGCTAGAAAATTAAGATAGTTTAGAGCATTCAGAATATTAACTTCATTAAAATGCACTTTTTAGACAATGGAACTTATTTTCATCTATTTAATATTTGTGATCAGTATGACTCATAATTAAAGAAACATTTTAGTTTTAATGACCTTAACAAATAGAGAAAAGTGTACAATCTAGTGTAAAAATATAGTTTGTGGTCGGATGAGAACACATACTCATTTGGGATAATGTCTCTCTAATTTAGTGCATTAATATTTTCACTCAATTTATATCATTCTATTTTTCCATATTATTAAATATTTCCTCCAAAATTGTGATCTATAATGATACTTTAAATTTCCTGTGATGAACATAATATATGTCATGGACATATATTAATGGATCTTATACCAAAAAGTATTTATATTGTTTTCATGTTTTTCTGTATAATACAGACATGAATACATCTGTCTGTCCCCAAATCTTTATTCACATTTTTATTCATTTCTTTATAAAAAATTCAGACAGTGACTGGATGGAAGAGAATAGCCATTTAAATGTTTTTTAAGTTTTAATTTCTGCAGAATTGGTAAAAATGTATTTCTATCAGCTAGATATTGTGTATCACGTAATTTTTTTTTATAGACTAAACTATCACGTAATTTTTAAAGTATAGTAATTAACCACACAAACTTTTAAATGATAATCTTTTCCTTATTCTTTGATTACTTTTCTCTCATGATCTAATTTTTAATTATATATTTTAAGACTTTCTGCTCATCAGAATATTAACTTTTTTAATATTTTAAATGTGTTCAAAATTGATGTCACAAGGCTGTTTATTATGGTATTATGTAAGACATTTTATTGATATTTTTAGAAAAAGATGCTCATACATTTTAATGTTACTTTATGTTTTGTATCTGTATATTTGTAGTTTGTAAAGCCTCATTAGCATCAATGTACTTCTATTTATGACCTATTATTTCATTTGCATTTCAGCACTTAACCAATTCAGAGTATTAAATATATTGACACATAGAAAAACTAAATCCTCTACTTGGTCTTCCTTATTTCCTCTTTTGATCCTTCCCAGCCCAACCTCTATATTAAAATTATAATAACTTCTTATCTCTAGATTTTCTTCCACTCATGATAAGCTGTGATCACAAGGAAGCAATAAATTCATGCTGCAATTCCTGGGAATTTTAGAAATTTGTTGAAAGCAGATAACCAAAATCACTGGTAATACGTGATATGCAGCAAATGGAAGACATGATGAAACGTACACATGTCACAAGAGAGTACATGAAAGGTCTGCCATAGATTGCCTAGTAAACCAAGTTGAATTTGTGTTGGATCTTGAGATGTAAATAGGAAATAAGTAGACTATTACTAAAATTAAAGGCATAGCTATGAGGAATGGAGAACAGTGTTAGTAATGTGGACCATTTTGAGAGAAATGAAACAGAGTTTTACTTAGAAAATAGTTTCTTGAGCCGGGTGTGGTGGCACACACCTTTAATCCCAGCACTCGGGAGGCTGAGGTAGGAGGAGCATTGTGAGTTCGAGGCTGGCTTGGGCTACAACGCGAGCACAAGGCCGGCCTGAGCTACATAGTGCGACCCTGCCTCATAAAAACCAGGGCCAGGAGTTTGGCTCAGTGATTTAAGCGCCTGTCTGACAGGCGCGAGACTGTGAGTTCAATCCCTGGTGCCACAAAAAAAAAAAAAAAAAAAAAAAAAAAGAGAGAGAGAGACTAGTTTCTTGGAGGTTGCTATATATTAACAAAATATGATATTGTGAGCTGGTAATAGTGAGCCAGTGTCTTAGGTATGCTACAGATTGGCTACATGACCTAAAGAACTTTACTTGGCTTTTTAAATCTCCATTGTCCTACTGGTAACATGAAGAAGGTAGATTTCTAAGATCCCTTGAAAAATATACAATTCTTTGAGTCCCATGATCCGTGAATGCTTAGATACTTTGGTGTACTGGAGAGAATTAGAGGACACGATACATTAATATTCAGTTCCACACAAATAGATGGTTACTCTTCAATAGTCAAGATAGGAAAACTATTTCTATTCATTCTATATTCTTTCTTTTCACCTTGTTCACACGAATGTACGATCTCGTATGAACTGTGTTTGATTGTTCTGATCTATGACAGGTAATGATTGTTCTCAAGTAAGTCTAAAGTACCTAATTATTTAGATACTTTATTAAGTAATTAACACTTATTTAAAATATTTCTTGGACATAATAATACTATCAAGAAATGCCTTCAAAATGTATATTTATTGGGGTGCTTGGGTCCACAAGTTTAAAAATAATGGTTAGATAGAGAAAGAAAAATAGCATGAAAACAAAAATGTACTATAACTTTGGCTGGTCAAAATAATCTAAGATCTATATTTTATAGAGTCAGCTTTGCTTCCTATACATTTCACTCAGTTGTCACGCCAACCTCGCAGTTTTTCACAATGTGAGGATAGGTGGGTGTTAACCTGGACATTTGGAAAGTTAAGTTGTTAACTCTGAGCTGAGGTGATGATTTAGGGTGCCTTGTGTAAGTTGCTAAAGGTCTGTTCCAGTCCTTTCAGTCTCCCCAGCCTCATAAATTCTTCAAGTCATATACTGCTTCCTCCCGAGAAAATGATTTTGCACTCAGTCGTGACTGCTGCAAAGCACTTCACGTTTCAGTATTTTTCACTGGGAGAAAGTTCTGCTAACTTTTTGCAAGGTTTCTGCTAACATCAGAAAGGATGTTAAGTTGTATTTCCTTAACAAGGGACTAGCCTATAGTTGTACATTTTAGGAATGCTTTCATTGTTCATAATTTTAAAAGGTTATTAAAATTTTTTTCATGGAACTCTATTTTAGATATTGTGTGTTTTATTCCAATTTTTATTTTGTAACTAGAAAGTAATTTAAATTAATAAATTACAGTTGTAAAATTGCACAAAGGTACATTTTCTTAATTCATAAATATATAACACTTTACCAAAGTAATCCATGAAAAATTTCTCTCTCTCTAGTATTTCAAAAAAGCGTGCCTATTAATTGTTTTTTTAAAAACGCATTGTAGTTTCGGGCTGGGAGTTTGGCTCCGTGGCTTAAGCGCCTGCCCTGGCAGGCACGAGGTTGTGAGTTCAATCACCGGTGCCGCAAAAAAAAAAAAAAAAAAAAAAAAAAAAAAAAAAACAACAAAAAACCGCATTGTAGTTTAAACATTCAGTTGAATCTGGAAGCCAGTTTCTTTCTGTATTCCCCTTTATTACACAACGTATTCTCATCTTGCACTGTATCCATCAGCCAACTATCATAGTGTATCTAAAATGAACCCAACACTTGCTTCTGTAGACAACTTTTTAGACCTTAATACACCTTGAGTTCTCTCAATTTGTTGCTGATGCATTCTTACTTGTCCATGTAAGGGGCTAGATTCTTCATGATCTATTGCCTCTGACACCTTTATTTCACCCCTTCAACTAGCAAAGACGACTTGCTTCTTTGTTTCTGACACTTGTTAGTAACTCTACATCATTTGCTCAGCAGTTCCTTTTAGTTCTTCAGTGAGAAACAGAAATATTCAATGGGAACTATACAGAGGAATACAAAATGCTGGATTTATAGGCAAAAATGCTTAAATCAGATATTATATATGCGTTCAAGAAGGTAAAGGAAACATAGCCTTGCCTGGTGGCACACGCCTTTAATCCCAGCACTCGGGAGGCTGAGGTAGGCGGAGCGTCGTGAGTTCGAGGCCGGCTTGGGCTACAACGCGAGCGCAAGGCCGGCCTGAGCTACACAGTGCAACCCTGCCTCAAAAAAACTAGGGCCAGGAGTTTGACTCAGTGACTTAAACGCCTGTCTGGCAGGCGTGAGGCTGTGACTTCAATCCCTGGTGCCGCAAAAAGAAAAAAAAAAAAAAAAAAGAAGGTAAAGGAAACAATGCCTAAGAAATTAAAAGGAAGTAGCTGACAAAGGACTTTTATCTAGAACGTATAAAAATTGAAAAAACTCAGACCCCTAAATTCAAAGACCCAATCCAAAAATGGGTGCCTGAGATGAGTACATACTTCTCACATGAAGAAATAAAAACATAAATAAATGTATGGAAAAATGTTCATCACTGGTCATTCGAGAGATGCAAATTAAGACAACACTGAGATTCCATCTCACCCTGGAAAGAATGACTGTCATCAAGAAATCAACCAATAACAAATGCTGGAGGGGCTGTGGGGAAAAAGGAATGCTTATTCACTCTTGATGGGTATGCAAACCGGTACAAACACTGGAAATCGGTGTGGCGATTGCTCGATAAACTAGCATTAGAGGTTCCATTAGACCTAACCATTCCCCTTCTGGATATTTTCCCAGAAGAATTAAAAGCATCATACCACAGCAGCACAATTTGTAATAGCTAAATCTTGGAAACAACCTGAATGCCTATCAAACTAGGAATAGATAAAAAACGTGGCATTTTTATACAATGGAATACTACTCAGACATAAAGAAAGATAAGCTTGAGACTTTTATAGGTAAATGGATGCAACTTGAGACCATAGTCACATGTGAAATAAATCAGACTCTCATGTGTAAACATTCTATTGTCTCCTTGGTGTGAGAGATTGAAAGACTATATAAGGTTTAAAATGTACAATAGATATTGTGGAATGGAGAGAGACTGTTTAAAAAGGAAAAGGAGCTAAGATGGTGGAAAGGGGAAAGGAAGGAAGGGGAAAGGGAAAAAATACAAGTTAGCTATACTATTAGTGTCTCTTAGTTCATTGAAAAGGAAGGTTCAAGCTAATAATGATTGGAGAATTTTTTATGGCCATATCTTTTGCTCTGAGCAACTACTTTAAAAGTGACACTATGTAATGTATCAACTATTGTTGTTCTCCTATTATTTTGTTATGAATTTCTGTTTTACTTTCTTTCAATTTTAAAAAAGTAACAAGCTGGGCATGGTGGTGTACGCCTGTATTCCCAGCACTCAGGAGGCTGAGGCAGGAGGATTGTTGAGAGTTCAAGACAAGCCTGGGCTAAAAAGTGAGCCCAAAGCCAGCCTGAACAGTCTCAAAAAAATAAAATGAAATAAAATAAAATAGTAACATAACAAGTCTTGTAAGATAGAAACTATCTATCTATCTATCTATCTATCTATATATATATATATATATAAATGCAGAAACTGGACAAAAACTCTGCGTTTGAAATATATGAGGTAACTGAAATGAAAATGTCACTGAAAGGAAATTTAGGGAATTTGTTCTGCCCAAAGAAAGAAAACAGCCAGTTTGGATGTATGTTAACTGAAATTATATAATCTGAGATGTGGAAAGAAAAATTATTTTAAAAATATCAAGAAAGCTGCAGAAACATGTCAAACACCATCAAATCTGTCAGTGCATATATACTGGCAAAATGATAGGTGACTGAAAAAAGAATGAAGAAAAAAGTAGCAGTAACTAAAATTTTTGCAATTGTAATGAAAATGTTACACATTCAACCAGTAAAATTATTTTAAGTAGCAATAAAAATAAAGACATTTACACTTACTCAAATAATACAAGGAAAAGTACCTTAAAAACACCAAGAGAACTGTAACTCATCACATGCAAGGGTTATTAACTAAGATTACTAGCTGACATCTCGGAAAAAATCATGGAGGGAACAATGTAATGGGAGGACATTTTCAAAGACCAGAAAAAATAAAGATTTTGATCAAAAAGTCTTTCCTGTAAAGCCACTCTTTAATAAGGAAGCCAAAAGCAAGACATTTCACAGATAAACGAAAGCTGAAAAATTTGTTGCTCGTAGATCTGCCTACCAAGAAATATTAATAGGAATCCTTCAGGCTGAAGTGAAATAATTTTGGACAATTATTCAAATCTATATGTTGAAATAAAGAACACTAGCAAAAGTAACTACCTAGGTAGATATAAAAGGCTTTGCACACTTTTTGCTGCTATTTTATTCTCTATGTTATTTTAAACACAACTATATAAAGAAATAATTATAAAACCATGTTAATAGAATTAAGAATGCAAGCTTCATCTGACAATAATAGCATAAGGGAGAAGGAGGAATCAAACTCTGTAGAAAGAAACAGATTTCAGTTCATGGATGATCTGACCCCAGGGCAGAAGCGGCATGGTGTAAGAGCTTGGCAGAGGAGAGCTTCTCAATCAGGGGTAACATGGAAGGAAAGAGAGAGAGAACCTGGGGACAAGAATGTATCTCCCGGATCATGTCCCCAGGGTTCTGCCTCTTTCAACCAGGCCCCACTCCCTGAGAGCACATGATCTGAGAACCCATCAGTGAGTTAATCCTCTGAAGAATGCAGTGTCTCCATGGTCTGGTCGCCTTCCAAAAGCACCAGTTCTCAGCCCATAAGCATTTTGGGGGTCATTTATAGAAACCATCACAGTAAACTTATATTTATATCATTTTAAAATTGTCTTCTATTAACTGTGATTATTAACTAGGTTTGTTGTAATTTTTTGAAATTTATTTATTTAATCTATTTTTTTATCATGAATTTGTTTGGACTTGATATTTGCTGTCCTCAAACAAATATATTAGTTAACTTTCCCTTTATTTCCCCCTACTCCGTTGGAAAACAATGACCAAAGTCTAATAGAATAGTATTTGGAGAGACAGTTACAAGCAGTCAGGTTTGCTTTATTTGTTCAACTCAACTAAGGCTTTGTAAAATGTCAAAATTTGATGTGCAACATAAAGATGTCTTGTAGTCAGTCATTTATTTGTGGCATAACTCCAGAAATAAATAATTTCAGTTTTGTACATCATGGTTTCCTTTATCATATGATAGATATGATTGCCTTGAAAATTAGTATAAGAAATAAGCAAGATAATTTAAATGGCGTGTGACACATAGGAACACTACAAATTGTAGTTGATGTTTATTATTAGCTGTACTGTCATTAGTGTCTCTGGAGCACAGCAAAAATTCTGAAGAATGTCTACAAATGTCAAACAAGCCTAGAGCTAGAAATAACTCGGTGGCAATTAGATCATTATTTTGTATCTTGTGAAACACCTTGCTAGTTTTCCACATTTAGAGACAAGATAGAGGGGGAAAATATCTATCAGTAATTTTCCCTTAATATATATACAGTATTTTGTCATGGGTTTCTACCTACTTTTCTTCAGAAAAACTCTTCTTGTAAAAAATGCAATCACCATTTTAGCTGTTTCATCATGTAACTAGGTATTTGGATGAAAGTCCCCATGGTGATGATAAAATCAGAATAGCAAATATTAGTCAACAATGACTAGGTTTAATTCTGTCATTATGTTTTCTGTATATTTATATTCTCATTAAAAATTGTTTAGTTTAAAATTTGAACAATAGCTTGTGTTGTTATGGCACCTTTTTAAAATAATTTTAAAAACAAAAAAGAATAAAAATGATACAGAATTTCAAAACAAAATATTAGAAGAGTAATACTGAATTTGAGTTTTGTTTTATCGAGTATTTCATTCTAAAATTTTTTATTAGTATATCTTTACAGTACATAATAATTACATTCCTTGCAGGAAGATGCTACATGTATATTACACATTTTCAATTCTCTTTTCATTCCCTTCCCCTCTTCTCCTTCCCTGCCCTCCATCTCTTGAGCCCCTACTCCTTTGAGAAAGATCTATCTTCCTACTTCCTAGTATCTGTCTTTTATTTGGTTGTTTATTTATATTTTGGGTTTCTCATATAAGAGAAACCATGTGTTATTTAAGCTTGTGTGTATGATTTATTTCACATACTATTATGGTCTCATGGTGCATCTATTTTCCTGCAAAAACTCAATGGCAAAGTAGTGTTACATTGTGTGTAAATACTACAATTTTTTCTAGTGATCCTCTGGGTTACTGAAAAAGAGAAAAAAAGACCAACAATCTTATCCTCTATGTCATATGTAGGGCAACTTAGCAAGAGATGAAAAGCAATCCACTATTGGGAAAGACAGCCATGTGCAGCCTCACAACCCTTCCCTGGTTGCATAAGAAGGTGTGTCAGGCCTGAAACAGTTCCTTATATGCAAATAAGAAGCCTTTGCAACCTGCACCGGGCATATAGCTTTTGGAAATATTTTCCACTGCCTGAGCTTGGTATGGACTTTGTTCTGCTTCGGCGTGTGCATTACATGGCAAGTCCACTGTTGTTCTCTGGGATGAAGTCCATTTCCTGATATAGGTTCCCAGGTAAAATCAGGTAAAATCAACCATGGGGATCTCTTTATTAAAACTAATCTTTTTTTCTTATTATTATCATTATTATTTTTATTTTATTTTAAAGAGAATAAAACAAAACAGAACAGAAGCAGATCAGGGCAAAACAATATAAGCAATACAGGATTTCAAAACAAGGCAACAGGAAATCAGTAGTGGCCACTATAACGTCTCTTGTTTTCTTCAAAATAGTTGTCCATATCTTCACACACAATGAATTCAAGCAAAACACAATAGTATAAAACCAATAAAAACAAAACAATGAAAACATTGCAGGCCTTCAAAACCAGACAATAGAAAAATCAACAATAGCTACCTTAATGTCTCTTGTTCATTTCAAAATAGCTGTCTACACTTTCACACATATTGAAATCAAATAATATAGAACAGTGTAAGAACAATCAAAACAAAGGATAAAAGCATTATTGGACTTCACAACAAGATGATAGGAAATCAGCAATGGCTACCATAATGTCTCATTTTCTTCAAAGTAGCTGTTCTTACCATCACTAGTAATAAAATCAATTCTTGTAAACTCTTTAGGAGAAGTTCTAGGCATACAAAAGCCTATAGATATACATCTCTCCTTTCTGTATTCGATGGAAAGATGAAACAAAGCATAACAGACCTATGCCTATCACCATGCACTAAACTAAAGTCAAAATGGATCAGAGATCTAAATATTAAAACAGAAACATTAAATCTGCTGGAAGACAAAGTAGGTAGAAATCTTGAAGATATAGGGGTAAGCAGAGAATTCATGAGCAAAACTCAAACTGCATGGGAAATACTTCCCAGAATCAATAACTGGGATGTCATCTTATTAAAAAGTTTTTGCATGTCAAAGGAAATCTCCAACAGAGTGAAAAGAAAACCCACAAATTGGGAAAAAATCTTAGTCAACTGACCCTCAGACAAAGGACTTCTATCTAGGACACATAAAGAATTAAAGAAAATCAGACCCCCAAAATTCAAAGGCCCAATCCAAAAATGGGCATTTGAGATGAATACACACTTCTTGGCTGAGGAAATACAAATGACAAATAAATACATGAAAAAAATGTTCAGCATCATTGGTCATTAGAGAAATGCAAATTAAAACAACACTGAGATTCCATCTCACTCCTGAAAGAATGGCCAGGATCAAGAAAACCACCAATAACAAATGCTGGAGGGGCTGTGGGGAAAAAGGAATCCTCCTGCACTGTTGGTGGGAGTGTAGACTGGTGCAACCACTATGGAAATCAGTCTGGAGGTTCCTCAAAAACTTGGACTGGAAGTCCCATTTGAACCAGCTATTCCACTTCTGGGCATATTCCCAGAAGAATTCAAACTAGTCTTTCATTGTGTCTTCTCAGTAATGTCAGGGTCCACCCAATGCCTGTGTGTGACATTGTTCTTGACATCCCAAATGCCTGCAAATCTGGAAGTGGGTTGATAGCCTGGTGGTGAGCTTTATTGCACTCTTTCCTCTCCTTCTAGTAGGCGTCCTCCCTCAGAAGAGGTAACAGGTGTCACTTACTGGTATTGTGTGACTGATCCTGTGAGTTACAGCAGTCGTTGTTGCTGATCTTGCTGTTGACATTATTAACTTGCATGTGGCCAATAATTTTTCCATGTCTTCTTTCACATTGCTTGTAATCCACATAATGCTACTTATTGCTAGAGAAAGCAGGCAGGTCTGTCTTTCTTGATGGTATTGAGAGCTGCCTAGCATTTAAAGTACCATTCGATTTGATTTTTTTGCCTTAGAAATATTGTTGACTACTACATATGAAAATAAGTTTTAGTATTCTTATAATTTTCCTACTATGTCTTCATTAAAAGAATTAGATGACTCATTCCTGTTTCATTAAGCTCATGATTGATTTTATGTATTTCACAGGTCCTAGACAATAATTTCCTCTTTTTATGAATTGTATTCATTGTTTCCATTTTGAGAGATTGTGCCTGAATTCTGACTATTCCATTCATTTACTTGTCAATATGCTCAAGAGAATCTTGATGCAATATTTCATTTTAACTTTTGTGGGCATCTGGCCTGAAGATCTTATATTTGCTACTTTATCATTTGGAAACTAATTTCACAAATACTGTGACATGCTCTTGAAATGTATTAAACAGCAAAATTGGAAATGACAGAATTGATTTTAGGGAGCATAAAGGATGTGTTTGCTTTCCCTTTGTGAATATCTTATACTCTAAATCAGAATTTACAATGATGGATAGCAGTATCCTATCATTATGCTGACCAGTGTCTGTATGTGACTACTTATTATTTGAAATATAGATAGTGCTAATTGATCACAAGGCCTAACATATTAATTTTACCTGATTCTAATTAAATGAGAATCTATATAGCCAGTGTGGCTATTGTTTAACCTCCTAACAAATAAGACCAGATCTTAAAACTTACATGTGTTTTTAGGGAATCTTTCAGCATAACTTGTATGAAAAATCATTCATCTAAAGCCAAAAGAATTACATAAAATAGAACAAAAATCCATAGTGTAATGGAATCAGGATGGGCTTCAGAGTCAAAGAAAACTAACTATATCTTAGATAAACCCTCTTATTCTCCTTAGTTGCTACAAAAGAGAATACTAATATATTTCTTTCTCTCTCTCTCTCTCTGTCTCTCTCTCTCTCTGTCTCTCTCTCTCTCTTTCTAATCTGTGCTGTGTGTAGTTAAATCAAATCAAACACTCATGTAAACCCTAGCAAAAGTAAGGGACTTAGTCAGAATCACTTTCCTTTTTTTTAATGTTTATGCAACTGTAACCAACTTGAAAATTTATTTATTTATTCATTTTTATCTTAAAGAATATATAACAGAATAAAACCAGTGTAAGAGATACAGGACTTCAAAACATTATGAAATCAACAGTAGTTACCATAATGCCCCTTGATGTCTCCAAAAAAACTGCACATAAATTCAGGCATAGTAAAAATCAAACAGAACAGAATACAATAGAAACAATAATAACAAAAAAATGGGTGCAATGAAAGACTTCAAAACAAGTCAGTAGTAAATCCAAAATTGCTACTATAATATATCTTGCTATCCTTGAAGTAGCTTTTCCTGCCATGGGATTTAACATAATCAAACAAAACAAAAGAGAATAAAATCCAACCCAACAAAACAACGGAAACGACATAGAGCTAAGCAGCATAAGCGCCTGCCTGGCGTGTGCAAGATCGTGAGTTTGATTCCCGGTACCAATAAATAAATAAATAAATATTTGACAGAACCATTTTCATTAAATTTCTTCTAGTGTGAGTAATCTGTAAGCTTATCAAAGAGAAATTTTCACTGGTGAGTTTGGGAGCCACCTGCCCCTCCTTTCAGCAGGATGAATTTAAGTGAGATGGTGTCACGGCCTTCGAGGACTCAGGTATAGCTGCAAGGGCAGTCCTGGAGCTAGCAGAGTAGAGCAGAGCAGAGCATCCACATTTCTGGAACAAAAGTAGAGTCCAGTGGTCAAAGCTAGAAATCCTTAACAGATGTTCCCATCCAGAAACGCTGCCAGATGCTAAAAGAGAAGTGGCTTGTCCCATTGCCATACCATTTGATCTCTCATCAGTGCCTCTTATTGGCAGAGATTATCAAAGAGTTAGCTGTCAATGGAGCCTGGGAAATGCAGTTGGAGTATTCTTAGCCTCAGCGTTAAAGGGCAAAGAAATTGGATCTGGGGCTTGAAAACCAAAGGCTTTTTACTGGGATATTGTATGTTAGAATAATTAGAACTTGTAAAACTCTTATCATGGCTAACACACTTGAGCATCCACAAGCTGTGTGACTCTGTGGCTTGGCATCTGGTAGGCTCGTTAGAATACTGTGCCTGTTCATTGTTTTACTAGTACGTTTGCAGTACGTGCACTTCACAGTCATCTTGGAAAGTGGGAACATGTACATAAACAGCTTGGTTCCTTTTTCCTTTATAATCCCCTTCCCTCACACCCTACTTCCTCCTCCACTAAATTCCCTTTCCTTATTTTCCTTCTTGTTGATATTATTAATCATATCTAACATTGATGTATACAATGTTTACATATTAAAAAAATTTTTGTGACCATCCTGGGTGGTACAATCCTGTAATCCCAGCACTTGAGAGGTTGAGGCAGGAGGATCACTGTAAGTACGTGGGCAGCCTGAGGTACAGCGAGTCAAGCCCAGCCTGAAATACATGGTGAGAGCCTGTCTTAAAAACACACACACACACGCACACACACACACACACACAAGATTTTTTTGTCAAGTTTTCTTCTCATTTCTGATATTCCAATTATGAAGGTATCAGACTATTTGATATGCCATAGTACTTAGATTCTTTTTCAGTTTTTATTGCCTTTTGTTTCTATGTGTTTAGTTACTATTGACTTGTTTACAGGCTCATTTATACTTTCTTTGTCTGAACTATGTTCACTGAGCAGCCCTTAGAAGGCATGCTTTACATAACTACATTTTTCTTTGTTCTCATTTCTGCTTCTTTTAGTCTTCATATCTCATAGATTTCTGATCTTGCCTGGTTGCTACCTTTACACTAGAGCCTTTGGATAATCAGTCATATTTATTTTAGTTTAATTGTGGACTAGGCTCAAAATCTTTAAAATATCTGAATATTTTTAATGTAGTTTTTAATTTTTTCTATATAGGAGCTATGTTTCCATAAGATTTTTCTCAATGTCTGTTCCACCCTGGTTTTTGGGGTTTTCTTTGACATTGTATCTAAGAGGATTCTTCTTTCACCCTGTCACACTCCCAGCTTCCTCTGACTTTCATTTATGTATTAGCATAATTTGGTAAGTATATGCTCTATATATGACAGGGCAAGTACTTCTCTATTTTTAGGCCTGAAGAATTAACATTTTTATTCTACAAATATTTAAAGTTAATACACCTAGTTATCAAAAATAGAAAAGGCTTTTTGGGAATTTGATTTCAGTTGAATTTAATTCAGGAATTAATTTGCCATGAACACAATTTTAAATACTGTACTTAATATTGTGGTATAGAAAAAAAGTGTTCACTTCTTTGAGGACCTTTTTTTATGTCCTGAGCTGACATTTTATACTAAACTTCTTTATAAATAGATTTATTATTGAATGATATTTTATTGTCTGACTTGCTGCTATATTCCACATGGAAGAGATCTTTGAATGAGAATATTTACTGAATAAAGAGGAATAAAAGTAATTAAAACTCACATCTTTTGCTCATATGAAAGTCCCCAAACAATTTGACTGAAGCTGAATCAATAAAGTAAGCAACTTGTGATTTAAAAGATCCGCAGCTGTTGTTAAAAGAAAATTATCTTCTGATTTTTACCCTACATATAAGCTTTCATCTTCAATTTGAGCAGAGAGAAATATAAATTCAAAAACTCATGAACATGTGTTAACTTCTACAATTTTACATTTAGATTCTCTATATTTTAATTGCATATATTGAAATTTTGAATTATACATATATCAATAATTTATAAATGTACTTTAGTTTTGACTTTGTTGTTATTTATTCTAAATTCTGTGTCAGCTAACTGTGTGTCATTGAAAAATGTTATTCATGCCTTCTGCTAGAGTTTGAATCTGCATTTTCACCAAGGGTGTGTGTGTTAAAGATCTGTAGCCAACTTCTCGGGAGGTGGTAGAACTATTAGATGGTGAGGTTAGTAGTAAGTCTTCAGGTTATGAAGCACATGCACTTGCAGAAGATTGTGGGGACCTGATCCTTCTTCCCTCTTGTTCTCTTTCTAATCGTGACCATGAGATGAGGTGAGCAGCTGCACTTCACTAGGCCCTCCTGCAGCAATGTGCAGTACCATCCTCCCCGCCAGCGGCCTGACAACCCTTGGTCTGCCCAACTGTGGGCTAGAAAGTCCCAAACAATGAACCAAACAAAGCTTTTGATAAGATGAGTGTCTCAGACATTTGGTTCAATAACTGGAGTAGGTATACCTTCAATGATCCAAGAAAATTCAGTAAATTTGATTAAGCCTATATTTACACTTGAATTACTATGAAAATCTGAATCTCATTCTATATATTATGGAGACATGGAAATTTGGAGATTGAAGTTTAAATATCTCTTCTTAAATCCATCCAGAACAGCATTTTGAACTACTGACCTAATAGTTTGTGATGTACTGCTACTGTAAATCCAGTATGTGGAACTTAAAACATTTCTTTTTTTGTATTTTAAAATTTTATTTCAAAGACAGAAAAAAAACCAAATAAAACAAAATTTCAAAGCAAGATAATAGGATGGTAACAATGGTTAATACATTGCATATTGTTATCTTTAAAATAATTATTCAGAGTACAAGATATCAGCATTTAATTGACCAAATAATATTAGCACAACAAATTTCTTTTCCATGAACTAAGGGAAATTATCAGTGGAACTATCTCAACGGGCAATATATATATATATTTTTTCCATTTTGCTTTGCTTTGCTTTTTCCTTCCTCCTTTTCTCCATTCCCCCATTCCAGTTTCTCTTTTCTTTTGAAGTTTCTTCCCATTTTACAATCTCTTGTGCATTTTGGATCTTACTTTTTTTTTAGCTTTTTACACTAGAGAGACAATATGATGTTCACACATGTGCATCTGGTTTATATCACTTATGAGTAAGATCTTGAGTTACAGTCATTAACCAGTAAAAGCCTCCAGTTTATCCTTTATGACTG
>RJWM01022518.1:0-33550 GCA_004363535.1 Dasyprocta punctata | reverse complement strand
TGCATGGTACATTCTCTAAATTAGACCATATACTAGCCCATAGAACATGCTTAAATAAATGCAAAAGAATTGAAATTATTCCATGCATATTATCAGATCATAGTGCCATGAAACTAGAAATTAATGACAAACGAAACTACAAAAACTCCATAAACACATGGAAATTAATACACTCCTGAACAATCAGTGGATCATAGAGAAAATTAAAAAAGAAATTAAATAATATCTATAGCAAATGAAAATACAAATGCAACTTACTGGAACCTATGGGATGCAATGAAAGCAATTCTCAGAGGGAAATTTCTTGCAGTGAATTCCCACAACAGGAGGACAGAACAAACACAAATAAACAACCTAATGCTGTATCTCAAATATGTAGCAAAAGAAGAGGAAGTCAAGCACAAAGTCAAAAGAAGGGAGGAAATTATAAAGATCAGAGCAGAAATTAACACAATAGAGACTAAGAAAACAATATAAAGATTTGTGAATCAAAGAGTTGGTTGTTTGAAAGAACTAATAAAATTGATATGCCCCTAGCCAACCTAATAACAAAAAGAAAAGAAAAAACTCAAATTCATGCGATAAAGAATAAAAAAGGCGCAATCACTACCAACCCTGAGGAAATACTGAAGATCATCAATACCTACTTCAAAAATATTTACTTTCATAGCTTTGATAACACAGAGGAAATGGACAGATTCCTGGAAACCTATGAATTACCAAAGCTGGATCAAGAAGATATAAAACTACTCAATAATCCAATTGCAATTAATGAAATTGAAAAAGTAATTACAACCTTATCAACAAAGAAAAGTCCAGGTCCTAATAGATTCACAGCTGAATTCTACAAAAAATTCAACTAAGATTTAATGCCAACACTCCTCAAACTCTTCAATGAAGTTGAAAGGGAAGCAATGCACCCTAACTCGTTCCTGGATGCAAGTATTACTCTCATACCAAAACCAAAGGAAGACCCAACCATAAAAGAGAACTACAGGCCAATCTCCCTAATGAACATAGATGCAAAAATCCTCAATAAAATATTGGCAAACAGAATGCACCAAGTTATCAAGAAGATTATACATCACGACCAAGTTATCAAGAAGATTATACATCACTGCAGAAATGATCCAACATACACGAATCAATAAATGTAATACACCACACCAATAGAGCCAAAGATAAATATCACATGATCATTTCAATAGATGCAGAAAAAGCTTTTGATAAAGTCCAACACTCACTCATGATAAGAACCCTGTGGAAAATTGAAATAGACGGTCTTTACCTGAATCTGATAACAGACATCTATGCTAAACCAACAGCCAACAACTTACTGAATGGACAAAAACTGAAACTTTCAACGTAAAATCAGGAATGAGACAAGGATGTCCATTATCACCACTCCTATTCAGTATAATTCTGGAAACATTAGCCAGAGCAATTAGACCAGAGAGAGAAATAAAAGGAATAAAGATAGAAAAAGAAGAAGTTAAATTATCATTATTTGTAGATGATATGACAATCTACATGGAAAACTCCCAAAAATCCATTGAAAGACTTTTAAATGTAATAATTAAATTCAGTAATGTTGCTGGATACAAGGTCAACACTCAAAAATCAATAGCATTCCTGTACACAAAAAACAACCTCACTGAGAGAGAAATAAGCAAAACCACACGCTTCATTATAGCTTTCAAAAAAATGAAATAGCTAGGAATCCATCTAACAAATAAAGTAAAAGGTCTACTCAGTGAAACTTTCAATACTCTGACAAAAGAAATCGAAGAGGATCTCAGAAAATAGAAAGACATTCCTTGTTCATGGATAGGAAAAAAAAACTTTGTGAGAATGGCCATTCTCCCAAAATTGTTATACAGATTTAATACAATTCTAATCAAAATACCATTAGCATACCTCATAGATGTAGAAATATCATTCTGAAAATTCATTTGGAACCAGAAGAGACATAGAATACAAAGGCAATTCTGGGCAAGAAAGACAAGGCAGGAGGAATCACATTCCCTGACTTAAAGTTATATTACAAAGCTACTGTGATAAAATCAGCATGGTACTAGAATAAAAACATACCTGAAGATCAATGAAATAGTTTAGAAGATACGACCACAACTACAAACACACTTAGCTGACTTATCTTTGATCAAGGGGCCAAACGTGTTCACTGGAAGAAAGATAGCCTCTTTAATTAAAGTGGTGCTAGAAAAACTGGCTTTCCATATGTGCTGAAAACTAAAACTAGACCCATGCCCATCACCATGCACTAAACTAAATTCAAAATGTATCAAAGATCTAAATATTAAAACAGAAACACTAAATCTGATGGAAGACAAAGTTTGTAGAAATCTTGAAGACATAGGGGTAGACAGAAAATTCATGAACAAAAATCAAACTGCACAGGAAATACTTCCCAGAATCAGTAACTGGGATCTCATCTTACTAAAACTTTTTGCATGTCAAAGGAGATCTCAAACAGTAAAAAGAAAACCCACAAATTGGGAATATATCTTAGCCAACTGTCCCTCAGACAAAGGACTTCTATCTAGAACATATAAAGAATTTTAAAAATCAGGCCCCAAAGATTCAAAGATTCAATCCAAAAATGGGCATCTGAGATGAATGAATGCACACTTCTCAAATAAAGAAATACAAATGGCAAATAAATATATGAAAAAAATGTTCAGCATTAATCACTGGAGAAATGCAAATTAAGACAACACTGAGTTTCCATCTCACTCCAGAAAGGATCAAGAAGACCACCAATAACAAATGCTGGAGAGACTGTGGGGAAAAAGGAATTTTCCTGCACTGTTGGTGGGAGTGTATACTGATGCAACCACTGTGGAAATCAGTCTGGAGGTTCCTCAAAAAGCTGGGCTTGAAGGTCTCATTTGATCCAGCTATTCCACTTCTGAGCATATTCCCAGAAGAATTGAAAACATCATATTACAGTGATATATGTGCACCCATGTTTATAGTACAATTTGTAATAGGTAAATCTTGGAAACAACTCAATTACCCATCTACTGAGGAATGAATTTGAAAAAAAGATATGATATTTTTATGTAATGAAATACTACTCAGCTATAAAGAATGATAAACTAGAGGATTTTATAGGTAAATCGATGCAACTAGAGATCATGCTCATGGGTGAAATGGTTTAGACTTACACTGTTGAACACTGAGTTATCTCCCTAGCATAAATACTGAAGGAGTTATTTGGATACAAAAAGCACAGTAAATATTATGAAAGTGATGGAGAGGAAATGTCTAAAAGGGGAAAGTGGTAACCAGCGTTAATTTCCTATTGTCTTCTTTGGAATTCTATCCTTTTTATAGTTTTTTCAGGTTTATTTTTATTCTGCATTGTTTTCTTAGATTTTACTGTGTCTGATGATATGGGCAGCTATTTTGAAGATAATGTTATGTATTATGGTAACCATTGTTGATTTTCTATTATCTTGTTTTGAAGTCCTATAATGTTCTCATTCTTTTGTTTTGATTGTTTTTAGTCTGTTTTGTATTGTTTGATTTTCTTATGTGCGACAATATGGACAGCTATTTTGAAGAAAGCAAGGGACACTATGGTAGCCATTGTCGGTTTCCTGTTGTCTTGTTTTGAATTTCTGTATCACTTGCAATGGTCTGTTCTGATTTGCTGTATTGTGTTTTGTTTTGTTTGCTTTGGTTCTCTTTAAAATAAAATTTAAAAACATTATTAGATAAAATTGTGTGTTGCTCAGCACATGACAGGGGCTCAATAAATAATTATATTGAATTCCTTTGCTTTTGTTTATCTCTTCTCAATCACCAGGGTACTATCCCCTTAACGATCACTAAATGTTTCCTTAAAGATTTAAAACAAATGCAGAAATAAATTATTCAATAGTGGAAATCAGCATTATAACAATTACCACAAACAACAAGGCTAATTGGCAAAGTATATAGAGATAAAATGAACACATATTCAAAGTTCCACATACCCTGCTGTTCTTATTTAGTGACCTGGCTAGGGTCTTTGGCTAATTTTATTTTATTTTTGTTTTTCATTTGTGTGGTGACTGGAAATCAATCATCATGGTAGGATCTTATATATTCTTGTAGCTTGTAGGATCATTCAAGGATCTTATATATTCTTGTAGCTTGTGTTTCTTTTTTTTTTTCATTACTTCTTAATCAATACCTTGCTGACTTTCTGCTAAAAGTTCTAAACATGTCTTTTCCTTATTTGAAGTTTCCTACGCAAGTGAGCATCAAGTCCCTGTATGCATGTCATTTTGAAAAGTCATATTGGGCTCATGGTTGACCACTCCTTGAATTTATTGCCACCGGAATCTTAAAATACATTAATCTGTCCAATTCAAAGAGATGACTGCATTCAAGTTTACCTGAGAATCATCCATTTTCTAAACAGCAAAATAAAACTTAGCTATCACACATGCAGTCAGGGCAATGTGAAGGAAGAAATAATTCCTCAAAAATCTTCTCAAACCTCAATTGTTGTTAATCCTTTCCTTTTACTTCCTTGATATTGTTGTCTGCTTACATCATTGAATTTCTGATATTTCTACTGTTCAGATTATATTTTTTTCTGGACTTTCACTTCATTTTGCATAGACCACTAGCTATTTGTAGAAAAAAAAATTGTACCAGGGATCAAACTCATGACCTCGTGCTTGCTGGGCAGGCACTTATACCACTGAGCTAAATCCCTGACCCTACAAAATGTTTTATCCTTAAAGACAACTTATATCTCATTCAGTCATCATTTCACACAAACAATGAAAAGTAAAACATTCAAGCCAACAGCTTGAAAGCAAAGGAATATTTTAAATATTCAAATGAGTCAAGCCACAATCTGTGCTTGCATCACTCAAATTATTTCTAGAGACTGCCAAACTCACAGGATTGCTTAATACATCATGTAAATGCTCTAAACCTGAATCATGTGTAGGTCTGGGTACATTTTGTAGTGTTGCTCGTTCTTTCTATGTTGCTTGGATTTACTTTCAGAAATGACAGACTCACCAGTTTCATGTCTTTGAGTAGCTAGAGTAGGATCTAGACTATAAATGATACGAAAGTTATAGTTATCTGTGCCAGTTTAGGAATCTTAGTCATCATATGTCCTCCAGGGCATAGATTTAATTACCCTGAACTTCACACACAAAAACTTTTGTGATGGGAATATATTTGATGAAATTTTTTGAAGGTCACATTCCTTCTTTCATGCAAACAAATTGAGGACAGAAGGTTAGCTCTGGCTTTTATAGTAAATGGGTTTCATTTGTTTCAAAAGGTTCACTTGTATTTTCTGAGAGAATGAGAGTGGCTGTTAGTTAGGTAGAATGCCAGAGGAGGGAAAAATAAACCCTAGTAAAACTTAGTATAGTTTTGTATGGATTTAGAAAATTTCCATCCAAATAATTTGTTGAAGAGCACAAGTTTCCATTAAAAATTGATTTTTGCTCATGCCTTTATGACTAGGGTCATTCAGTGTTTAAGTGGTTGGCTGACATTAAAACCAAGGTTTAACAAATTTTATATTCAAAAATCATTTTCTTATACTCTAATGCTTGTAGGTGTGGCCTTTCATGGTAGATAAAAAGTACATCTGTCAAATACATCTCACTGTACTCTTAAAGTTTTATATTGGTTCATCATTTATGATGTTTCAAAATTGTTTGCACAAGAAACATTTTTAGAGTATTTGCTCAAAAAGAGCATTTGGTAGTGCGTACTATGAAATCTAGCAAATTGAAGTTGTTATTTTCTGATCAAAATTCGTACAAGATGATAGGAAAGGAATAATACTTATAATTCTCAGTCCATGGCTCCTGGGATATGTAGGAATTGTGCTATATTGTCTTCTCAGTGTTAGAGAAGTGATAAAATCCAGCATAACATCATTTTTATTACTAACATGTGAAAACTACAGTATATACAATACTTCTCTAAAATAAATTGATATAATTTGCATTCCATATCAACATTTTCTCCTCCTCCTTATCTGCCATGTTGTCTTACTGTTGAAATTATCTTTTAAGATTTAACAGCATTTTAAACTAAACAAAATGTTTTTCAATAGTGCTTTGGTTTATTTTATTTTTCAGATGCCTTCTCTATGCTTCCATGAAGATATCATTTGTTATAAAAGATCTTGCTTTTATGTGCACTGTTTCCTTTGGAAAAATCTATCTAGGAACTCTATTCTAGTCTTCACATTATCTAAAACTAATATACTTACTCCATGCATGCATTGGTATGATTTTTAATGTTTGTATATTCTTGTGTTTTTGTCTCTCTGATTTTTTCCAAACACAAAGGAAACCGTAGTACATGAAAAAAATGTACTCTAGGAAAATCTGCATTTTTAAATCACTTTCTTTGGTATTAATTCTTCCACAAGAATTGTGACTGAATTAATTTCTCACATATATACATCTGCACCTTCTTGGAACCTCTGAAGGAGGTGGGAGTAACACATAAACTTGGCAGCACTGGTATGGTCACGTCCTTTTTTCACATTTTAAACAAAGTTATCCATGAGAACAATGTTATTATTTAATAAATTTTAAATTCTCATAATTTTAGAAGAATATATTATATAATAAAGATAATAAATTAATTTTCAGTTTGGTATATGATCTGTTTCTAAAGAATGCTATAACAGTTGGTTAGTCTACTATGTAAATTTCAAAGAAAACATGTATTAAAATTCTGCATCCACATCAGAATCAATTATTCTATTTAACAAAGGTATCATTCCTTAGCCTACAACATTTTTAGTACAGTTATGCTTTTCTACTCATTCTCAGCCTTACTAGTGAAATTTTCATTTTACTGATAATTTTTCAGTTCTTGATCTTTGACACTTATAAATGAAAGATTTGCATTCAGTGATTTAAATACAATATGCCATATACAGATTCCCATTACCCACAAAGAACATAAGCATTTTAGGCCATTAATATGAATGAAGGATAATAATGAGAATGAAGATGGAGAAAGCAGATTAGAGGCAGAGGGAGACGGATAGGTGGAAAATAATCTTAAAAAAAAGAAACAAACTCTGTTATCTAAAAAAAAGAAACAAATTCTGTTACCTACTTTTTAAGATGACTGTAAATGTCATATGCTGCAAAAATGTACTAATAAAATTAAAATTTAAAAAATGATAATATTCCTTGGTGTTGTCAAGCAAGCTTGTGCTGCTGCATAAAATTATTTAGCATAAGTAGAACAAATCAACTGTGTTTGTCTTCTGAAAGCATCTTTTGACACCAAACTTTTCTCAGAGCCTTTTTCATCTCTGAATTTCTCAGGGTATAGATAAGGGGATTGAACATAGGTGCAATAATGGTATAAAAGAGACCAAATATTTTGTCTTCAGGGTAAGTGGTAGGGGGTCTCAGGTAAGCAAAGATGGAAGGTCCAAAAAACAAGATAACAACAGTGATGTGAGAGCCACAGGTAGACAGGGCTTTGCGTCTTCCCTCAGCTGAGTGATATCTTAATGTGAACAGTATGATGACATAAGACCCAAACAAGAGGACAAAGGTTACTAAGGCAACAATTCCTGAATTGGCAACCACGAGCACACCGGTGATGTAGGTATCAGTACATGCAACTTTGAGCAAAGGAAAAATATCACAGTAGTAGTTGTCAATTTCATTGGGACCACAGAAAGGCAGCCTGGTTATCATAGAAAACTGGGAAAGAGAATGAGCAGCCCCACCAGCCCAGGCAGCCACAATAAGGAGGTTGCACCTAGTTCTGTTCATGATGATCATGTAGTGGAGAGGTTTGCAGATGGCAACATAGCGATCAAAGGCCATAACTGTGAGGATGAAGATTTCAATCATTCCATAGAAATGCATGGCAAAGATCTGTAACATACAGTTCCTATAGGAGATGGTCTTTCTTTGTAGTAAGAGATCACCAATCAATTTGGGTGTCACGCAGGAGGTATAGCAGATGTCCATAGAGGATAAGTGACTGAGAAAATAGTACATTGGTTGATTAAAAAGGGAACTGCAGCGGACAGAGATGAGGATTAGAAGGTTTCCCACCAAGATGGCCAGGTAACAAAGCAAAAAGAAGATGAAGCAAAATATTTGTGTGTTCTGGTCAGAAGAAAGACCCATGAGAATGAATTCTGATATATTCGTCTGAATTTCCATATATGGTATGGAATGCACAAATAATTATCTGAGAAAAAATAAATTTAGATCAAAGCATTTGTAATAGGATAACAATGATATAAAGATTACCAAAAATTCACAGAAACTACTCAGACAAATCACAGAAACTAATACATAAATGAGCATATTAATAATATTTGTTTTGTTCTGATTTCTCTACCAGTTGTGATTGAAAAATTTTCCAAGCCATCTATCATATTGGTAATACTGAGAATATAATATGACAAATAGTGAAAATAGGATTGAAAATTGCCATTTAAAAATAAAAGCAGTTCTAGTATTAATATTTAATATTGAGATATTAAATTCTTAACACAATGCAGAACATTTATCTAATTTGTACTTTTTAATTTTATGATTTGTTCATAGGGTTTTCAATTTAGGTGATGGTCCCAACTCCCAGAGAGTGACACAGCAGATCCCTGAATTGCTTGCAGTCATATAATCTGGGGCTGTTTTTACAATTTTTTAATTTCCTAAGTTGTAAGCTGTATGTTTGGTGGACAATGTGCCTCAAAACACATGGGTAAGAATCTCACTGGGGCCCCTGCATGTCAAACTGAAGAAAACAATTTTGATGATTGTATTATGAGACAAAAAGAAAAATAAAGGTGGAGCAAATACACTGAAGCTTTTTGTCAATACATCTTGAAAAATAAGATGATCTGTATATAATTCTTATTTAAATTTTAGCGTGGAAAAGATAAAGTAGTAATGTTATAGAGATATAAAAATGTAATTGAAATGGACAGGTAATTTTAAATCTGCACAATTAATATGTTCCAATAAAATGAATTATGGGTATTAAAAGTGGATGAAAGATGTTATACACTGTAACTATACACAGGAATCATTTGGCTCTTATCTTTTGCATGATCACTAATGACTTTGCATAAATATTTGTTTATAAGATCAGGGCAGAATTCACACAGAAAATGGAAGAGTGTACTACAGATCATACTTCTGAGTACTGCTCTCCTTTTTGGTGAGAAATTAAACAGTATCCAGATGACCTTTTCACTTTACTCCCATATTATATGTGGCAGCCATATATGGTCCCATAGATCCCATTTATTAATATTATAAAACTTCTACTGGAAAAATATGCATAAGATTATCTTTTTCCAAGAGGGAATAATCTCAACTTGATTATTTTCTGTGTGTTATTAGATCAATGAAGAAAAATTGAAAACAAAATAATAGAATTCAATAAGCAACCGTATTTTATGCAAGCATTGTCTATGTATTTGCAAACTTTTGATGATATACAAGGAAGGCCAGTCATCTAGATGTCTAAAAATCTATATATATGCCTTCAAGTGAAATACATAAATTGAAATTTGGCTACAGATATTTGTTTCAACATTTGATTTAGACTTTATATGGTAGCTGATTTCAAAGCTGTATAGTGTTTCCAGATAAGCAGGAGACTATAATCATGCAACAGAGATTTATATGATCTGTACAGCTTACTCCCAATACTTATTTTATATGTTTATTGTCAGCAATTGTTCCACATATTGTACTTTCTGTTATACTTTGTGATAAATTTTAGAAAAAGTAAGTAAAATTGTTGCAATTTTCTTCATTCACAAAGCTGTTTTGTTCATGCAGGATAGTTTAACTTTTCTATAATTGAATTTCAACATTAATTAAACTGAAATACACCATACATGGAAAGATGAGTTGTGCATGAGATTATGATATGTAATCTCTTGGGAGAATAAAAGGCACATCACTAAGAAATATTTGTTTTTTCATTATTTTCCTTTTTCTGTCAATGAATTATTAATTTTCTAAATTGTCTTTCAAACAGACAGACACCTCCAACAAATTGTTTTGTGATAAAAATAAGCACTAGCCTTTATAACTTAGGTTTTAGAAGGGAAACCTAAATGGGCTAGATGTAAACTATGTTTTAATGCTGAGAATAAAAGAAGAAACGAGTGGAGGAAAAGAAAGAAGGAAACTAGAAAAAAGAAAGAAAAGAGGGACATAAAGAAGAAAAGAAATAAAGAACAAAAGGAGAAAGGAAGAGAAAGATAAAAATCTTATGAAATTTCTTAACATTTAATTTTAAATAAGTAACTCCTTGTGCTATCAAAACTAAATTAGACAGTCAGTTCCCACCCTTTGTAATATCATTGAATAGTTCTAATCACTCCTTATAAGGTATTGCCAGCTATTTTCTTGTAGGTTAAGTAGTTTCATGAAAAGTATGCTTTTCTATTGGCACATTAGTATGAACTTGTATCATAAACTTACTTTTCCTGACTCCAGTAAATCTAGACCATTTTAGCAGAATGATATTTGAAAGGTAAGGATTTTTCTGAAGGTTGGAATCTGGAATATGATTACACCCTGAACATTTTGTTATTTTTAAATGTGTTATCCAGAACTTCATCTCTGCTCGCAATACACAATTAAATAAAACACTGCCAAAAATATTTTTTACTCTTGTTCAAATTCTGATGATCCATATATGAATGCACACCACTAACAAAATAAATGCTAAGTAGATCTAATGTTTCTTAAGCAAGGGTTATTAGAATGATTACCTGCACAACAACTGTGAGTGATCTTCAAGTCAGTTTTATGTCACTCAGGAAAATGTCTTGGTTGCTCATTTACTGTCCTCAATTTTATAGTTGCTGAATTTTTCCTAGCCTTTACACCTGGAATGAAATTTATGAATAATTAGTCAAAAGTCTATGTCATTTCTCAGAAAATGTATTCAAGACTCTGTTCCTTCCATTTCCAAGAAGATAATTCCACAGTTTTCCAAAGAGAGTAAAATTTAAAAACTTCTACAAACCATCCTGTATTCATAATAAAATATTTGTTCATTGCATAAGAAAATAGAAATTCCATTCCAATAGAAAATAGGATTTCCATTGCAGATGAAACTACTTGGTACCTGCTCATACTTGAAGCAAACAAGAACATTTTGAAATACCTGTTAAAACAGAATGCTTATATTTGCTCTAGAACTTGATGCTTTTCTATTACATCTAAAAATATTTCACTGAAAGAGTTGCCTATACACAAAGAAGGGATCATAACTGTTATTTATTTTGGAAGTATAGAGAAACTATTTTCCCAGAAGTGTTCCTTAGAACTGCTCCTTAAAGTAACACTCCTAAACTGTCCAAGATTAGATTGCTCAGCACTCCTAGAAACTTCTGGAATGTAAACTTAATGTCCATTATTAGTATCAATTACTCTCTGGACACTGTATCTCTAGAGGCCAACATGGTGACTCAGAACCCAGAGAAGCTTAGGAAATTCAGGAAATTCATCTAGTTACAACCACAGTTCTCCTGTAAGGAGCAAGAGAAACACTTGGATAGACCCACAGGAGCATTTCAAATTCTTTCTAAGTCTGTATTTTTGCAAATAATAAAGAAGAGAAAAGGGGAATGAGGAGAGAGACAGAGAGAGACAGATTCCCAACAAAAAACATTATTAAAATAAACACATATGTGTGAGATTTGGGTAATAAATCAATAACCTATTAACTCATTTTTCTGGAGTAGCAACCACATAATAGTAGTGAACTATTATTTCTGTGATGGTTTGATGTGTAAGATATAAAGGAAACTAGATAATAATCAGAATGAATTAAAATTAGAACAAATATTCCACTCCTACTCATATATTGGTGCAGGACCCAAGTTTGCTGCTGAAAATTATTAGCAAAGACAGGAATGAAAAACACACATGTGCATTATGAATATGCATCACTGTCACTGAAGCGCAGTTGATTTCTTCTCTATGGAATGAAAAGTCTTTATACCACACAAGGTTGGCTTGGACATAGTTTAATTCTTCTCTCCAGAGGTTGAAATACTGGAGTCTCTGTTCCAGGGTGGAAACTGAAGAGAGGGCCTCCAGACATTGGAAGTGTGGTCTTCGACAGAAATGGTCTCATGTGACCCCTCGAGTTCTAGTGAAGGAGTTATTATGAAAGTAACAAACCTGCCTCCTCTTACTCTCTCTCTGCTGGTTTGCCATGTTCTCACTTGCTCCTCCTGCAGTCTTGCCTTTGCTCTCCAGGCCAGGAGGTGATACAGCCCAGGGGAAGACCAGGCTGAGCTGGCTCACAGCTGTTTGGAGATTAGGTTTCCAAAATGTGAGCTGAGTAAACCTTGTTCAAGAGTATTCTGGGTCTGATATTTTATTGCAGCAGCAAAAACCTGACTAGCGGTAATCATGTAAGAATTTACTACAAACATCAGCATTTCCCAGTATTTCACTTGAATCAGATGAGTTCACAAAGATAACCATCAATGTATTTATAGTCAATAAGAAATGTAATATATATCAGTCATTATTTTAGACATTTTAAGATGATTATCTGATTTAAATATTTAAAAACTCATTTGATGGAATTATTGCCCCCATTAGTCAGAATCCGACAAAAAAAAGTCAAGAAATTAAGCAACTTGCTCAAGATCATAGTTGTTTAAAAATAAAACTGGTATATTTCATATTTTTCACACATGTAGATGTGTAACGACTGGCAATAATATATAGAACTAGGAAGTGGGAAAATCAAGCCAGAAGTAAAAGGGGGAAATGTAAGTGAGAGGTAGTCAGGGAAAATTCTAATATATTACATACAAATTGGTATAATATCAGGGGGAAGATAGCTGCATTAAGTTAAAGTTGCTTACCTTAAACACTCAAGGAACCATTTTCCTAACAAAACAAAGAGAGCCAACAACAACAAAAAATGCCATTCAACAATAAGAGAAATTAAATGGGTAAATCTGAAAGTAAATTGAAAATGATAAACACATCATTATCAATAATTATACTCAATTGAAATGATATTAATAGTAAATTGAAAAGCAAAATTGGTTAAATAAGAAGCAAAACCTGCAAGATCAAAGGATGGAAAAAAATACAATAATAAGTTCAACAAAAAGAAAAATAGAGAAACTACAATGATTATACAAGGGCAATTTCAATTCAAAGGATACTACCAAGGAAAACAAACTTAATTCCGTAATAATAAAGGGACCAAAAAAGCAAAGAGAGTTAGCATGGTGAAAAGATTACAGCCTTAGTAATAGTGCTTCAAAATACATAAAGCAACTGCAGAACCATAGGAAAAAGAGACAGTACAACATAGTTCAAGATTTCAATCTCTGAATGTAAATAGTTAATGCAACTAATTAACTCAAAATTAGCCACCTGGACCACTGTCCTTGAATAAAAAGTAATTACCTCCACTTTGGCTAAACAAAGTGCTATCTCCATGTACTGATATGTACGGAGCTGGCTAGGTTATTTCTTTTTCCTTTCAATTGTCTCTAAGCAATGTAAATAATGTTAGCTGAGGTGCTGATGCAATCTTTGAAACCAAGTTTGTCCACACTCCCCACCAAGACTCCCAAAAGCATGACTGAGCTGGGCAGGATGAAGAACCATGGTTCAAGGACTGTCAACTGGGTTCCCGCCTGTAGATAACAGGCTATGACTTCCCAGGGCAGAAAAGTTCACATATCAGAGCAGAAGCAATTGCCCCCAAAACATTAAATGTTACCTCAATTGTGTTATGTATGCTAGCCTTTCTGCATATCTTCCTCTCTGTATATTGCAGAGGTGTTTTCAGGCCTCCTACCTAGCCCAGCTCACAGTACTCGTGAATTTCCCACCATTCTCACAGTCACTCATTCTCTAGCCACTCCCTTCTTCACAAATTAATAAAATCCAGGTTAGACACTGGGTCATTGCCTTTGTTCTGTTAAACCTTCATCTGGGCTAGACTTAGGACTTCTTGGTTATAAATATGTGTTAGTGTCTTTATTTTTGCCATGGGCTGTGCTGGAAGTGGTAGATTGGGATTAATTTGCTAGAATTTCAATAACATTCCTATGGGATTATAAATCTAAACTTTTCAAACTGAGACCAGGACAGGGAAGGGATTTCTATAGTGAAAAGATTACAGTCTTAGTAACAGTGTTTCAAAATACATAGATCAACTACAGAACAATAGGAAAAAGAGACTATTCAAAATAGTTGGAGGTTTCAATTTCTGAATTTCATAGGTAATAGAACAAATCAACCCAAAATGATTTAGCTGTCTTTGTAGAACACTTCATCCAACCTAGCAAAATACACATTCATGCCAAGAGGCCTCAGAACAATTACCAGGGAAGAATATATTCTGATTCATAAAACAAGATACTTTAAATTTATATGAACTCTAGTGTTTCAAAGTATGTTCTCTGACCATATTGTAACTGAAAATACTAGAAAGAAACCTAGGAAATCAGAAAATATGTAGAAATTATAGAACAAAATCTAACTAAGTTCCTGGGTCAAAAAGAAATCAAAGATTAAAGGACAGTATATGTACTGAGATGCTGTCAATAAAGTGGTATTTATTAGAAATTTATAAATATAAACATTGATGTTGAAAAAGTGAAGTCTCAATATCTTCAATTGCCATTTTAAGATTACAAAAAAGAGTAGGCTAAACCAGAATAAATAGAATAATGGAAAATAATAAAGATGAAAGTGAAAATCAAAAAATGAAAAAATTTGAGAAATTTACTAAAATTCCAACACTTCTAGCCATATTTATGAGAAAAAAATGCAGAAAATATCAATGTCAAGGATAAAAGTAGATGTCACCACAAATTCTGTAGTTTTTAAGATACTAGTAAGTCAAAAATATAAACTATACAAAATTTAACTTAATTTTTTTTTTCCGACACCAGGGATCAAACTTACAACCTTCCATCTGCCAAAGAGGTGCTTAAGCCACTGAAATACACTCCCAGCCCTAGTTATTTGAGGCAGGGTTGCACTATGTAGCTCAGACCAGCCTTGCACTTGCGTTGTAGCCCAAGCCAGCCTCGAACTCACAGCGCTCCTCCTACCTCAGCCTCCCGAGTGCTGGGATTAAAAGTGTGCATCACCATGCCTGGCTCAACTTAATTTTTATGATGAATGCTTTAAATCACCAAAAGTTTTGAAAAGACATATATTAAAAATGAAATTAAATGTCAGGAAAGAACTATGAAAAAATGATCAACATGAAATATTGATCAATATCATCAGTCATTTATGTAGATGTACATAAAAAACTACATGAGATTAAAGTTTAGATCCTTTAGAATGACTAAAGTTAGTAAAGATTGTTGCTGCAGTTACAGAGTAGTAAGTACAATACATTCGTTGTGAGAGTTTGGACAGCATACTTATTTTGGAAAACATGTTGTGGACACTTCTCAGAGAAGGAAGCATACATCTATAGTCAACCAGCGATTCCATTTCCTAGGGATTTTTTGTTTGTTTGTTTGTTTGTTTTTTGGTACAGGGGATTGAACTCATAACCTCACGTCTCCAGGCAGGCACTTAGGCCACTGAGCTAAATCCCCACCCCTAATTTTTGAGACAGGGTCTCACTATGCAGTTCAGTCTGGTCTTGAATTCACTTTGTAGCTGAGGCTGGTCTCAAACTCACAAGGATCCTCCTGCCTCAGCCTCCTGAGTGCTGAGATTAAAAGCATGTGCCACCATGCCCAGCTTCATTCCTAGGTATTTAAAAGAATGAAAGCATATGTTCTGCAGAAATCTTGTATATGAAAATTTGCAGACGTTTTAATTATAATGATCAAAAAGAACAAATGATCCAAATGTCCATTAAGAAGTGAATGGATAAAATAAAATGCTGTAGAAACTACCTACAGCTTAAGACTACTCAGCAACAAATAGGAAAGAGAACCTTATGCCTACAGCAACACAGATTAATCTCAAAGTGATTATGCTGAAGGAGGTGAGTAACACACAGAGATGGAAGAATACAGGGTCCGCTTCTCCTGTGGAGTTCTTTCTGAGCCAATATCCTACCTCTGCAGACAAATCAGATGCCCTCAGAAATTCTGGCTGCTACTTCTATGAAGCTATCGTGAACCCTATAACTAAGGTAGCTCCAGAAGCACAGGCTGGTAAGTGAGCAACTCCCACAGGCACTTCATTATTTCTACAAGACGTTGTGCTACAGTGGCTACGAGAACAGTATTCATGTACTAGCTTTGGGTTGCAAAGCACAGATTCAAGGTTCTGGGCTATAAATGGTGCCCTGTTGACATTGGCTGAGTGCGGGACCCTCAGCAATCCTTACCCACCCATGCTCTTACATGTAGTTATTAAAATACTAGTAAGACAAAGATATAAACAGTGTACAGAGTACCACTATGTACAGCAGTGGAGGCAGTGCTGGCAGGCATCCTTCCCAGAACTTGAGGAAGCCACCCCAATCCTTCTACAAGATCTACACCAGCTGTGAAGGGTCCCTCAAGGGCAGCTATACTTTCCTCCTTCAGCGTCCTCCAAGTCGTTGCTTTAGAATTTTGACCAGAGCATTACTTGATCATTTTTCTTGCTTCCGTTGGTCATGGTGACATCTTGTGCTTCTGTGTGTATCTGACATATTACTGGTGAGATAAGGGCTTTTGTGAATAAAATCACTTTTCTTTAGACACAAGGAGGTCTTTAACCAATCCCCCTTGCTGGTGGCAGTGTGTGGGACACAAAGCTGTGGCCAGTGTCAGGGCACATTCTGGGGAGGGACATCAGCAAGAGGGCAGAAAAGGACACATGGACATTTGTATCTAAGGTAAACATCAATTAGAAGAAAAACCTTCACAAAGCAAAGAAAACCAGGAGGAAGATTACAGTTCCTTAACATGTACAGAAGTAACAAAAGACTTACTGAAGAGTGTGGGAGAGGCAGTTGTGTATCACCTGCATTACTTTCCCCCAACCCTAGATGGCACCATGTGGAGTAGGATAATTTCACTGCAGGAAGAGCAGAGGGATTTGAGCACTGGACACCGTCCCTTCTGGGCCAAAATTGGCTGAACCCAAGGAAATAGCAGCAACAGAAAGACTTCCAAGATCTCAGACTTCAGACTGATACACAGGGACTGAGATTCCAGGCCAGCTGCAGGGACAGGGCTCATCCCAGAGCTCCAAAAGCCAGGCCTGTGGCTGACTTCATCTCCTGGTCATCCTGCCACCCAGATGGGGCCCAGTGTTTGGACTGCCAGTGACTCCTGACCAACACCAGTGGTAATCGGCTCAGGAATCATCCAGATCAGGGTACAGACCATGCATACAGGCTGCAGACCCACCCCTGGCCCCGCAGACAACATGACTGTCATTCAGAAATGAAGGAGAAATGGAGATTTTCCCAGAGGAAAGAGGGTTGAAGCTTATCACCACCAGGTCTGTCACACACACACACACACACACACACACACACACACACGCATGCGCAGACACAGAGATGCTAAACAATGTTCTTTAGCTTGAAGCGGAAGGGCTCTAATTATTACCATGAACATGTGAAGGTGTAAAAACATCTGGCAAATGTGACTACACAGTCAAATTCAGATTACCTCTATTTAAAAAGACCAGAAAATGAATGATTTTTATAATTTTCTGCACACTGTGATGATCAGACATGGACTTTTGTCCATTATAAAAAGCACACCATTGAGAAAGTCATGGGAATTTACTGTTTATGCGTTAGTATTTATGTCCAAAAGACAATGCAGCACAATGAGTAATATCTTTAAATACAGGGTCCTAGAAATGATAGAGGCATTATGTCAATGCGAATTGGTGCTGAGGAGAACATGAGGAGATGGTATCTGAACTAGAATAGGAAAGGAGATACCTGGACCCTAAGAATCTAGAATTGTCATTTGCTCTATTTGGATGATAAACAAATACTCAAGTACCTCTATGCACAGAGCTTTAAATACTTATTGAGAAATCACCATCTCTGATGCTGGATAATGGGTTTTGTAATTACCTTTTAAGTTGTACATGAACCTGATTATGTGGGGAGGGTCTGCACACAACCTCAGGGAAGTTCTTATTGCAGAAATAAATGACTTAATAGCCCCATGGCCAAGCACGACTTCACAGAAACTGAGAAGCCCAACCCTAAGTGTGTGTGCTTCTGTTTGAATAGCAAAGTTGGAATAAAAGCAATGAGAGATTCACAAGCATAAGGTCTACATCAACTGGATACTGGAATGTTTCTAATTTTTGACTTGTATAAAAAATTGCTATTGTCTGGGTAGCAAAGATTTTTAAGGAACAAAAGAAAATTTCTAGAAATAAAGCCATCTGTCTTTGGAAAATTAGTGTAAATTGTGTAATTCAGCGAGTGAGGAAGATGGAATTTTAAATCATGGGAAAACATAGAACGTTGGATAGTTTGCTACAGAGCAAACTGCTGCTTCTATTCCACCCAAATCCTAAACTTTCTCATATCTTGTTCACTGTGGCTACCTCATTTTCTGTCTTCTCCACCCTTCTGCATATTCATAATATTGTTACTATATTACCCTACCCACTGTTCCCTTCCTCCATTGAAAAATTACACTGGAGGATTTAGCAAAGCCCCTCCCAGTGTATGGAATGAAGTAGGAGATTCTTAGTGTGATTAGAGGTGAGAACCCGATCTCCACAGGAACTACAGTAGTTGGGCCAGCGAGTCACGCTCTCAAATTAACACCTTCTCACAGGGTGTGTTATATGTCAGTTGATTCCTTTGTGTCAAGACATATTTCAAAATATGCAAGAAAAAAGAATAACATTATTACCCAGTACCGTAGATGATAGAAGAAAAGGTACTTTAGGGCCTAAATTGTTCTGAAGATTCACTTCAATTTTCCATTTTTCTATGGCATAGGAAGACATATACAGAGAGGTAGTGTAAAATATTTAAAACCTACAAAAACCGAAACTTCTTCTCTGAAGGGATCCCATAATTCTAGGATTCACCTTGAACATCAGTCTTGATTTTATGTTCTAATACAAGAAACTGACCCATGAATACTTATTTCTGATTAGAATGAAGAGAAAAATTCAGTTGGTCACTATAGTTATGACTGTAGTTTAAAATCATGGGTTATTACAACCAGTAGTTGAGAGAAAAAATAATAATTTGATTTAACCTTACAATTACACACATATTTCTAAATGGGATATGTAATTTTAGCATATATTACTACTCTAGTTCTGAAGCAAATTATGCTATTCACAAGGATCAGTGCTGCCTTATTATACAAGTCAGCTTTTATGTTTACTGAGTACATAAGTGTTTTACCCCAATTCTACAAAGAGACACAGAATTGCATCTACATACACAGTGTATTTCTGGGGTTCAAAGTGTTGTATTCCTGAACATATAGGGAATTAGAGCACCTTCATTCCCTGAGAAGACTGAAAAATAAAAGGTAAAAAACAAAAAGAGAGCATGCCATGTACTCAGGGACATAAATGTTTTCCAAACCCTTGAGAAAGTCAAGTCATGAAAGTCTCTCATGGAAAAATGCATGGATGGAAAATTTCCAAACCTACAGAAAATCAGAATAGATGGTCTCTACTTCAATCTGATAAAAACCATCCATGACAAACCAACAGTTAGCATCATATTAAATGGTCAAAAACTGAAAGCTTTCACTCTAAAATCAGGAACAAGACAAGGCTGTCTGCTATCACTACTCCTATTCAATATGGTGCTGGAAAGATTAACCAGAGCAATTAGACAAGAGAGACAAATATAATGAATAAGGATAGGAAAGGAAGAAAGTTAAAGTTTCATTATTTGCAGATGATATGATACTCTACAAAGTAGATCCCTAAAACTCCTTTGAAAGATTTCTAGATGTAATAACCAAGTTCAAGTAATGTAGATGGTTATAAAATCAACACTCAAAAATCAATAGCATTACTACAAACAAACAACAAACTTACTGAGAGAGAAATAAGAGAAGCCACACATTTCACAATAGCATTCAAAAAAATGAAATAGGAATACATCTAACAAAGGAGTTAAAAGATCTATTCAGTGAAAATCACAGTACTGTAAAAAAAAGAAATCTTTGTTCATGTATAGGAAGAACAAACATTGTGAAAATGGCTGTTCTCCAAAAATTGTTATACAGATTTAATGCAACTCCAATCAACATACTATTAGCATACCTCAGATATCTAGAGAAATCATTCCTTTTTTTATTTAAGAGAAAAAAGACACAGTAAACAAAAACAAAATGCAAAAGAGACAAACAACAACAAATCTAAAACAACAACAGTATAGGTTTACAAAACAAGATGATAGATATTTGACAATGATTATAATATTGTATATCATTAACTTCAAAAGGGTTGTTTAGATTAACAGATTTAGACATGTAAAATTGATCTAATTTTATGAGTATTAACTATTCTTTTTCAATAGCTAATACATTTAGTAGTATAGTCCTTTTAGCTATCTTATATATATGTATATAAAATTTATGTCTTTTTCCTTTTCCCTTCCTTCTTTTTTCCTTGAGAAATCATTCCTTAAATTCATCTGGAACCAGATGAGACCTAGAGTAGTAAAGGCAATTCTGGGCAACAAAGGTAAGGCAGGAGACATCACAATCTCTGTCTTGAAGTTATACCACAAAGCTACTGTGATAAAATCAGTATGGTACTAGAATAAAAACAGACTTGAAGATCAACAGACTAGGTTTGGTGACACCATGACAAGTACAAACACACTCAGCCACCTCATCTTTGACAAAGGGGCCAAAGACTTTCACTGGAAGAAAGATAGCCTCTTTAATAAGTGGTGCTAGAAAAACTGGCTTTTCATATGCTAAAAACTAAAACTAAACCAATGCCTATCACCATGTACTAAACTAAAGTCAAAATGCATCAAAGATCTAAATATTAAAACAGAAACACTAAATCTGATGAAAGACAAAGTAGGTAGAAATCTTGAAGACATACAGGTAGACAGAGAATTCATGAACAAAAATCAAAGTGCATGGGAAATACTTCCCAGAATCAACAACTGGATCTTGTCTTATTAAAAAGTTTTTGCATGTCAAAAGAAATCTCCAATAGAGTGAGAAGAAAACCCACTAATTGGGAAAAAACTTAGTCAACTGTCCCTCAGACAAAGGACTTCTATCTAGAACATATAAGGAATTAAAAAAAATATCAGGCCCCCAAAATTCAAAGACCCAATCTAACAATGGGCGTCTGAGATGAATACACACTTCTCAGCTGAAGAAATACAAATGGTAAATAAATACATGAAAAAATGTTCAGCATCATCGGTCTCTAGAGAAATGCAAATTAAAACAACTTAAGAACCATCTATAACAAATGCTGGAGAGGCTATGTGGAAAAGGGAACTCTTCTGCACTGTTGGTGGGAGTGTAGACTGGTGCAACCACTGTGGAAATCAGTCTGGAGGTTCCTCAAAAAGCTGGAGTTGAAGGTCCTATTTGACCCAGCTATTCCACTTATGGACATATTCCCCGAAGAATTGAAAACATCATACCACAGTGATATATGTGTACCCATGTTTATAGCAGCACAATTTGTAATAGCTAAATCTTGGGAAAAACATGTGGTATTTTTGTACAATGGAATACTACTCAGCTATAAAGAAGGACCCCATTGAGGCTTTTATAGGTAAATGGATGCAACTGGAGACCATACTCATAAGTGAAAGAAGTCAAACTGGTGTAAATGGTGTATTGTCTCCCTAGTATAAGAAACTAAAAGAGTAAATAAGATACAAACCCTTCAACAAATATTGTGAAAGGGTAAGAAACTGCTCAGAGAGGAAAAGATATCTCAGATAGGGAAAAGGAGAAAAGAAGGATAAGAAAAGAAAAAAAAATAAATTTGAATATATATTCTCAAGATTACTAAGGTGATTGTACTACTAGTTCTATTAGTTCCTGGAACAAAATGGTTAACATTTTTAGGATTAGGTCAATCTTACATATCTATATCTGGTAAGTTGAGTAACACTTTTGAAGATAACTATGCAAAACCACAAAATTTGTTATGTTCCTACCACCTTGTTTTGAAAGCTTACATTGTTATTGTTTTGGGCTCTTTGTTAATGTTATTTATTTGTCTCTTTTGTTTATTGTTTTTCTTATAATTAGTTTTGCTTTGTTTTGTTTACCCTCTAATACAGAAAGGATAGAAGTACGTGTACAGGCTTATATAAGCCTAGAACTTTTCCTAAGGAGTTTACAATAATTCATTTTATTATGTGTAATGATGTGAACAACTACACTGAGGAAAATGAGACATCATGGTAGCCATTGCTGATTTACTATCATCTTGTTTTGAAGTCCAACAATACTTTTATTCTTTGTTTTGATTGGTTTTAATCTGTTTTCTAGTATTTGATTTCAATATGTGTGAAGGTGTGGACACCTATTTTGAAGAGAGCAAGAGACATTATGGTAACCATTATTGATTTCCTATCATTTGGTTCTGAAGGCCCATAAGGCTGCATTTTTTTTTGTTTTGATTGGTTCTATACTATTTTGTTTTATAGTAATTTATTGTGTGTGAAGGTATGGAAAACTGTTTTAAAGAAAATAAGAAACATTATGGTAGCCCTTGTTGATTTCCTGCTGTCTTGTTTTGAAATCCTTCGTTACTTGCGTTGTTTTGCTCTGATCTGCTTTGTTCTGTTTTGTTTTGTTTTACTCTCTTTAAAATAAAAGATGTGCATATTGAATTGTAGTTAGCCAATTGTATGAAAAATTATAGTTACAGGAAAAACTATATAGGAAGTCTTTTGAGAGCCATAGAACCAATTATTTTCTCAAAAGAAAATTAATGTAGTAACCTGGATGACAATTGAAGGAGCTAGAAATGCAAAGTCATCCTGGAAAGGAAGACTAGCATTAAACTTTATGAACAATTTGATGAAAAAACCATTATTATGAATAAGTTAAAGAAATACACATCTATTAGTCTTAATGCATATTAAAATATATATATATGAGGGAAATAATCTTGTTCTAAATATTGACAGTCTTATTGAACTGATAACAAACAAAGTTATACAGTGAAACAAGTGACCAAACTATGAACTATACAAGGGGAAATATTATTACATAATCTTGCCTCCAAAGATTAACATATATTCAAGCACAATTATTTCAGCAAATCACTGAAATGGAAAAGTACATTTTGCTGTATTTGTGCATCATGTTTATTCCTCAAATTAAGGATGGTGAATTGAAACAACTGTCAATAAATATTTTCTGTTGAGCAAAAAAATTTAAATTAATACACAATTATTTTACTATAATGATTAATGTATCAAGACAGAGTTTCCATATTGCTTCAGATGTTTGCCAAACACCATATGTTTCAATGAGAATTTTTATACTTTTGTTCTTGGCACCCCAAAACAGAATAAACTTATTATACATTTTCTAAAACAAAAGTTATTATTTGGAAGAAAAAAGAATATTTCCAGTATGTTGAAAATTGAGGGATGTTTTTAAAAATAAGAAGAAAATAGAAATGAGATACATGATATAATACTATCACAGAACATTTATTTCTCTGAACTCATGTATGTCACATACAGTTTTACACGCATAATCCTGGTAACAGCAGATTATTTATAGGACACAATAGTTATTGTTTCTTTTTTCAATGTGAATCAAAATTCATCAGAACTATCTCACAGCTAACAAGGGATATATCTGGAGAATGCTGCGGGGAAAATATGTTTATAATTTCATTTTAAGCTGATAATGATCATATTAAATGGTCATTAACACTTAAGGAACAAATGCTGAAGTTACTTTTTAATAAACCACAACTAGAATATCTCTGTAATAAACACTCATATTTGGTTAAAAATTCCACAATATCATGTGGCACATAGTAAATTAATTCCTTTGTTTTTGCATATAAATCATTTCAAAACTTCTCTTTTTTCTGATTCATGAAACCATGCAACTGAATAATGATGTGATGGAGTTTATTCTACTTGGGTTGACACAGGACCCTGTTAGGAAAAAGATAGAGTTTATAACTTTCTTATTTTTCTACTTGAAAATGTTGCTGGGTAGCTTGATGATTACTGCGACCATCAAGACCGGTCGGGCACTTGGCAGTCCAATGTACTTCTTCCTTTCCTATTTATCCTTATCTGACAATTGCATCTCTACTTCCATAGCCCCTAGAGATATGGTTGACTCCCTTTCAAAGAAGAACATAATTTCTTTCAGTGAGTGCATAATCCAAGTCTTTTCAGCCCATTTATTTGGCTGCCTGGAGGTCTTCATCCTGTTCCTCATGGCTGTAGACCATATGTGGTCATCTGTAAGCCCCTGCACTACACGACCATTATCAGCTGCAGGATCTGTGCAGAGTTGATGCCCATGGCCTGGGTGGGATCCTGTGTGCATTGTTCAGCTCAGATGTTTCTTGCTTTGAGTCTGCTTTATTGTGGTCCCAAATGTGATTGATCACTATTTCTGTGACTTGGAGCCCCTGTTGGAACTTGCCTGTGCAGACACCTATGTGGTCAACCCGCTCCTGGTGTCCAATAGTGGGGCCATTTGTTTAGTGAGCTTTGTCCTGATGTTCTCCTATGTAGTCATCCTGCATTCTCTCAGGAACCACAGTGCAGAAGGAAGGAGAAAAGCCCTCTCCACCTGCATCTCTCACATCATCATGTTTATCCTGACTTTTGTATCTTTCATGTTTATTTGCACACACCCAGCTACCACCTTCCCCGTGGAAAAGATGGCAGCTGCGTTTTATACAATTGGAAAACCTTTGCTCAATCCTCTGATCTGCACACTCAGGAATGCAGAAATGAAAAATTCCATGAAGAAATTGTGGAGCAAGAAACTCATCTCAGATGGAAGATGAAATGGAAGTTGGTAACCTTTCTTTGTCATTTTTGCATTGACCTTTAAAACGTCAATAAAGAATGTTAACTTTTTATAGTAAATTGAATGTAGTACTATCTTGAATAATGATTGTTAGTTCCTCCAGGAGAATAGGCAGTGTGAACACATATACCAGTTAATGTTTAGTTATTTTGATGTAGAGAAAGAGCAGGAGGTAACCACATATATGTGAATCAACTGCCATCCCTGTTGTGCCATCCTGTGTGTCTATGGCTCTGCTTTCTTAGTAAAACCTGTTGTTTTGACCTAGTTTTACCTAACCTTCAGGTTGACGTCTGATGTTTCTGTGCTAACAGCATATATTCAGAACCCAGTATTATTACTCTTTTAAGTGGGTCCCTTTATTAGATATTTTATCTCATCATATTTCATCATAGACCATTAGTTTAGTGTTTTTGTTTTGTTTTGTTTTGTTTTGTTTTTTTGTACCGGGGGTTGAACTCATGACCTCACACTTGCTGGGCAAGCACTCATGCTGCTGAGCTAAATTTCCTGTCCTAATTTAGTTGTTCTTAACTTATGATAAAGCACTGGACCAATATATTTATCTTTGTAAAGGATTCATTTTTAAGGATATCTATCTATGTATCTATCTCTCTGTCTGTCTGTCTCCCTTATTTATTCTAAAAAGCTAAAGAGAAAAAGTCCTAGGCACATTTATGTAATTTTCCTCTCAATTCTTCTGACTATTCTTTAAATTATTACTAAACCTCTACTTAGATACTCGTACAATAATGACAGAATATCATCCTTCTAAAGTAATCCTTTAATATTAGAAAGTCTGTCACTTGTGTTATACTTATTGTATTATTTTATTTCAAATATTCATTTGATTTCTTTGTTGCTACATTTAAACTTTTGGGAAGTATTAAGGTTTCTCTTCAATCATAACAATTGTAGATATTTGTTTCTAATATGAAGTTATTATAACATAAATGGTCTAAATCGAGATAAAGACAAGGTAGAACCTCAGTTCATGAACGTAATTCGTTCTGTGGTTCTGAGAAAGATGGCCACATTCATACTAGTGATGGGAAGATGGCCGTGGTTATATTCATCACCTGATAAAGAATTCATGAACAGAAACAAAATTTGGCCAAGGGCTTCTGTTTACAAATTGAATTATGTGTAAACACATTTGATAGGATGGTTGAAAGTATAAAATGAAGGATGTGGTAATATATCATGATATTCTTACTGAAACTTTTACACCACAAATAAATATAGATTTTAGAGAGCATTCAAAACAACTGGAAGACAAAATGTGGAGCTAAGAGAAGATATTGGGATGAAAGACATATATATATGAGAGAGATGAATGTTATGCTTTTTCACTGTCCATCAGCACTACCATCTACAAGTACATGGTCACTGAGATACTCTTACTTTATTGTGTTCCCTTATTTGTACTTTCATCAATAAAGAATGTTAAACATGAATCATTTTTATTTGGGATATCCATTTTTTTATAAGCTCCTGAATTATATTAAGACAACTATATTTGTGTCAATGTTATTGTATTAGAAACATGAGAATTTTTTTTGTCATGAGGGAATTGTCATATTTCTTTACAGGAAGGGAAAGCTGTGGATTCTACATCAACTACAGTGACCTGCATACAACACTTTTTCTCAGGTTCTGTAATTTCAAATTTAAATCCACACAAGCAACTCATCATTAAACACAGCAGTTACACTTTTTTTCTCCTGTTGTAAGATTTGCACAGTAGTATGTTCCATTTGGTAGAGATTTAGCTGGCTTCTTTTACCTCAAGGTATGAAAAACATACAAGTGTGCGGAGGGGATCCAATGTCAGTGCCTCCACAGATGCACTTTGTCTAATACATATTCAGTACAAACATTCCGTACAGAGCCCAGCTCTATTGCCACCAGCTACCCTTCCATTTCCCAGACAAAACTGCCATCTTATTTGGAGGTTGTGTCACATTATGATATGTGCTGTCCTCAGGAGCAGCCTCCTGAACCCTGTACTGATTCTTAATTGCTCACCAGGAAAATCCAACTGGAAAAGTTCAATCTCACTCTAGGAAAAAAAAAAGGATATAAACATGGAAGTTCCATCTTGGATTAATGTGCACCGGCTAGAGCAAAGGTAATATTTCACAGTGGGATTAGAGTTTATTAGCATAGGATAACGTAAATTCAGAGAATCAGGAAATTATTCAACATGGGAAACTCTTTCATGACTTGGGGTGTGATATTTTCCTGAGTTGAATTATGGCTTCCGAGTGTCCTTCTCCATACACATAATAAAGGTGACCTCAGTAGTGCACCTGAAATTCCAACACTGAAAATTCATCTATGTAAATCGAAAATCATTCTTTCCCCAAACCCATAATAATTATCATTAAATGATAATCTCTTCCTGAAAAATCTGTCCTAATTAAAGTACTAATAAATGCTGCCATGAGACATGAAAATTAGGATTCATGACGGAATATTGATATTAAAGGGCAGTTCTTTACTTTTTGTGTTTTTTAATTTGTTTTATTGGGTTTGTTGTTGTCATTGTTGTTGATCTGTTGGTTTCTATTATTTTCCCATTTACTAGACAAATGTTGAAAATACCAATGCACAGAAAATCCTGAGAAATCATCACTCTGAGTTTGTAGATGAAGAAATTACATGACACTTTATGTCCTCAACTTCCAAATAAAACAGAGCTAACTTCTCTTCACAAACTATTTTATTTCCTTATTTTATATTGTTTCTATCTCCACCTTAGGTTTTTATGCTATTCTACTGACAAAATACTTAAGTACCTTGGTAGAAATCATTTATTATAACAGGTGACAGTGAACTTAAATGTTCATCATCTCACCAATGGAATAAGAGAAGCACTAGAAAGTTAGATGTGTTAGCCATGTAATAGCAATGTCTTTTTGCAGTCAGTTTTGTGTTCTTTTGCCCCTCTTTCTTTTGCACCACATGGTATCTTGTTTTTAGGATGTTGACATTAATTAGGTAGTCGTCTATTCACTCTTATATGGTTAGATGTGCAGGTGAAGCTGCAGAACTCATCCAATTTCAGCTACTTGAAGACTCCAGGGTTGGATGTGATGACCAGGTGTGGCGGTGTTCAGAACAGGTATGTGGACATATATGTTTATGTCCATGAATAAAATAAGATACATAGGCAAAAGCATAACCCCTAACAAAGAGTTGTTCTGAAATTTGGGTTTCTTTATTATTTTTTTCCCAAACACTTTCTCTTCCCTCCCTCCTGACTCCACCCATCCCTTAATTCCCTTTTGTTTTCTTCTTCTGTTTTTGTACATATCAGCAGTACATTATGAGTGTCTTTAATAGAAAAAGTGCTAAGAAGATGTTTACCCATTAGCAGATAAACAAAATGTTAAAAAGGAGGCATTTGTAACGCTTGGTTAGATGTGTGGCTGAGGGAGTTTGCTTTGACTCTCTGAACTTGCTTTTCACATCTGAAGTGCTATCATTTGAAGGTAAGGCAATCAGAGAAGGTGTGCATTAAATACTTGAAGTCCACATGGAATTAACAGGAAGTATTCACTTATGTATTTTAACTACTGCAGTTATTCACTTATTCTAAGTTAGATGTAAGTGTCCAAAGTGATCCTAGTCTTACTTTTCTTCAGATGCTAATCTTTCAGGTAATTTAAATGTCCTATCAGCTAGCTAACTTAATCCATGGCAAAAATAAGCAATATAACTGAATTTATTTTCTGGAGCCTTACTCAGAACACAGAAGTGGAAAAGGTTTGCTTTGTGGTGTTTTTGTTCTTTTACACAGTCATCATCCTGGGAAATCTCCTCAGCATGCTGATAATTTGTATGGGCAATCTTCTCAAGTCTCCTATGTATTTCTTCCTCAACTTCTTGTCTTTTGTGGACATTTGCTTCTCTTCATCCACAGCACCTAAATTGATTATTGACTTGTTAGCAAGGAAGAAAACTATCTCTTACGAGGAATACATATTGCAACTCTTTGGGGTACATTTCCTCCTCTGCACAGAGATCTTCATCTTGTAGTCATGGCCTAGGATCAATATATGGCCATCTGCAAACTGCTGCACTACAAGACCATCATGGACCAGGAGTGATGCAGTAAAATGCTGCTGAGGACGTGGGTGGGTGGGTTCTTACACACTGTGATTCCAGTGTCTCTGGTAGACCAGCTCCCTTTTTGTGGTGCCAGTGAGATCGATCACTACTTTTGCAATGTTCACCCTGTGCTGAAACTCTCCTGCACAGACACACGTATTATTGGAGGTGTGGTCACAGCCAACAATGGTAGCATCACTCTGGGAAGTTTTGTCATCTTGCTCATCTCCTACACCATTATCCTGGTGTCCCTACGGAAACAGTCGGCAAAAGGCAGACACAAAGCCCTCTCCACTTGTGGAGCCCACATCACTGTGGTCATCATCTATTTTGGCCCCTGTGCTTTCACATACATGCGCCTTGATATTACCTTCACTGAAGATAAGATGGTGGCCGTATTCTACAACATCGTCATTCTCATGTTGAACCCTATGATTTATACGCTGAGAAACGTGGAAGTAAAGAATGCACTGAGGAAATGGGAATCAGGAAGGTTTACTGGGAGGACCAGGGTAAATAGCTGCAAATGATAATTTAAACTCAGTGATCTTATATTTTCTCAGCTTTGGTTAAGTCATCTGTATAATGCACAGAATAATAACATTACTAAATTTTCGTTTTGAGGAGGAGCAAGTCAGATAATTGCATTTTATAGAAATAAGGTATGCCTTGCCATTATTATATTTATCTATTTCAAAATCATAAAGTTTTCTAAAATAGTAAGGTCAAAAGAGAGTTAGTAAGCTCAAAATCTCAGCCTAGTCATACTTTGCATCACAATTTTCATCTCATTATTGCCTTTTATCATTTTTTTTTTTTTTGGTACCACAGATTGAACTCACAACCTCGGACCTGCCAGGCAGTTGCTTAGGCCACTGACCTAAATCTCTGGCCCTGCCTTTTATCATTTTTTAAATGATGAAAAAAATCTACTATGAAATATTTACAGTTGTTTCCAATATAGTAGATATGTCATAGTTTGAATGGTAGAATGTTTAAAAAAAAAACACAAGCTTAAACAATCTGTTTCAAGTCCTTTAAGACTCAGTGAAAATTAAGCCCACTAATCTTGGAGTGAGAGACAAGGTATGTGTAGAGATTCACAGACATAAAATACCAGCTTCAATGACAAATATTTGTTCTCATCTTCTGATGTGGAAAAATTCTGTCCCATTGTTAGAATTCATTTTCTTTTCTCACATACAAAAGAGATGGGCAGATATACCTGTAAGACTGTTCCTATTAATTCTACCATCTCATTAGTATTGAGTTTCTAAGCATTTATAAATTTTACTTGGTGGTAGTCAGAAATCCCAATTCATGTAAAGTGACTACCATGAAAATGAAAGAAACTAAATGAAAACAAAGGCATATTTGAAACGTGGGCTACCATGATTAAAGTACCAGAAGAATTGCAAAGTTGGAAAAGCATAATACCTAAGATATTTGAAACAACTAACTTTACTTAATACAGTGAGAAATTTATCACTGACTGGACTTACCTAACCCTGGTTCATGTGTGGGTTTCTCAGACACACCTACTGGACAGGTATATTTTTCTTGTCTTAACTTTTATTTGCCTTGGTGTTTGACTTCACTTTAACTATGAACCTGTTTATTTTCCGTATTTTCTTACAGAAGATAAACAGGTCACTGATTATGTATTTGCCATTCTTTCTCTGTCCAGAAACCTAGGACCACAGGTAAATCCTCTACTTAGGTTTGTGTTCATAGCAGGGAGAGTAGTGTATCCATTACTTGAAGTAAGGACTGTGAGGATATTATTTAAGACTGATTTCTGACGTTGATGCATACTCAGAATTCATCACAGAAAAATTAGAAAGATGCAACATATCTCAGTTATAAGTTAAGCTAAAGTTATAAGACTTTCCCTAGAATCATATTAATACACGATTAATATACCAGTTCAGAATTTGTGCACGGGGTCTCTATTAGCTCAATTTACAAATGGGAACAAGGCCAATGCTTTCCAAACTAGACTGGTCATAAAGGTCACGTGTGAATTTTTTGGAGATATAACAGAAAATATTCTAAGAGATCTTGACCCATTAATTCAGGATTATTGGTTATGCATAATCTGTATTTTATTAATGTCCCCTTATTATTTTTATGGATCATCTGAGCACTTGGATTTGCAAAACTGAAAACAAATGAATTTTAATGTTCTTAGAACACAGGGCTCTATATGTTGATAGAATTCAAAGTGCGCCATCTCCTCTGCTAAAATTGAAATGAAATTATAAAACAGTGTGATAAATAAATTTAATCCACTTGATCACTTCTCTGCAATACACTTCCCTTTCTTTTTTTTTCTGTAAAGGATTGACTCCTGAGGTTTACTGGAAGTCTGATGTCCTTGGGAAAGTTGCAACTGCCTAATTCATATTTCTCAAAGACAAGGAATGTGAGCATATGAAAGAGTGCTGAGTGTAAACTGTCACCCTTTCACAAAAGTTCCTCTGAGTCAATTTCCACTTCCAGAACTCAGAGAGGTGTAGTACAAATTTTTGAATTACACAACTATGAATCATGAGAACTCAAACTCTTCCCAGTTTTAGTAATAGGTGATCTGATCCACAGCAGCTTCATTCTACAAATTCATGACCATAACACTGAGTGCTGGCTTCGTGGTGCCATAGCCAGGTTGTGATAAAAATGCCACAGAGGCCCTGGGTTGGAAAGTTCATTGATAAAAAAGATAATGACCCTTTTTGTTTCAAGTTAAATTTAATTTATGTAATAGTCGGAAAAAAGAAAATATCTCTGCCTTTAACTTCTGACCAGTGCTTGTGCTTCTTTCCCTTGCATAACCATAAATAATGTGAACATATTTCTAAGCAACATTCACTGGAATATGTTAAGCAAAGCTTATGTGCTTTTCCATGTACCATACTTTGTCTCATTTACACATATCCAGGGAACTAACATCTGTTCCACCAATAGGTGTCCAGAATTAAAGTACTCTGTGCTTGCTGAGTGGGAGTGCTTCGTTGTTTCCTGTGTTCTTGTATGATGATCAGTTGTGCCATCTAAATGACAGAGCAATGTACATTGCTTTTGTAATCTTGGGAGGAAAAGCTCCTTGAAGGTACTTGGGTCCACCCTGAAATATGAAATTAATCCCAGATACATCCATTCTAGACCAGTTGAGCTCCCATTTTAGCAAGACACACATGTAAAAGAATGAGGTGGTTTTTATATCAACCATGAGCTCCAGAGTGGACTTTTGTATGGCATTGTTGGTCTTTTGGATCTAAGAATAGAATGGTCAAACTAGAAAGGAGGACACTGAGGCACATTCTTGAATTAATAAAATCTCCAGGAAATTTAAAGTGAGGTGCTTTGAAAGCAAGAATGGAAAAGATTGAGGCACAGAGAGTGAACATGAGAGACAGAGTCCGGAATGGGTTAGTTCATAATTTGCAAACCCCACAGACCTAGGTACAAAGTAGCCAACATTTCTCTCACTGCTTCTTTCATGAAACACAGAGAGATGCATAGTGTTACCCATGACTGGTATGTCCTTCCATGACTCTTTTTGACAAATTATAAATGAGGATTCATGAAATATTTATGTAAGCCACGTTCAAATAGACTCCTATATGGTCTTCTTTTGTGAGAAACCAAATAGCAAATTTTTCACAGTAAACAAAATTAACCAGGTACCGGAGGCTGTTTGCTGCACTTGTAGAGAGCGGTAAAGCTTCACAGCTGCCACCCCGCCTCTCTCCCCTGTGGGCATCCGGTGTGTCAGCCCACATTTCCCATGATCCTCTCCAGCCTAACCCGGAAATGACAACAGCCTATCCGTGCTCACCACACCCCTGTGCGATGACAGCTTCCGTTCCTGCTTCTATATAAGCTGTAAACACTTCTGCAATAAACGAGACTTGATCGGAACTGCTCAACTTGTCTCCATTTCTCTCTCCTCTTGCCCAGACCCCATCCCCCATCCCGTCTCTCCTCCAGGCGAGACCCATGAGTTGATCCGCGGGCCGCATCAAGTGGCACCTGACGTGGGGGCTCGACCCGTGAGGACGATTCCCGACGGGACCGTTCGTAAAGACAAAGCCTTGGCCAAGGTGTTTCGGGACTCCGTCCCTGTGATCTGCGCAGACGGCCACCTTACGTCTCGCCCGAATCATGGTAAGTGAACGGCATTTCATTTTCCCGTTTCCCTCTCGGCATGGGTCAAGCATTAAGTAAACATCAGTTGTTAGTTAGCAGCCTCAGTAAGGCCCTCAAGGTGAGAGGAATTAAGGTTACGACTAAAGATTTATTGCTATATTTTCAGTTTATACATAAAGTGTGCCCTTGGTTCCCTTTGGAGGACTCCATTGACATTAAACGATGGAAAAGAGTAGGAGATGCCCTTCAAGACTTTTATAGGGTTTTTGGTCCCGAAAAGGTTCTGGTGACTGCTTT
>RJWM01022517.1:0-33577 GCA_004363535.1 Dasyprocta punctata | reverse complement strand
TAACTGTCATTTTGTTGTACATTTGAAAGGTATTCCTGTATAACAATATATATTTTAATCTCCTATTAATAGATTAACTTGTACTCTTTGAAATAATGCCATAGTCTTGTGCATTTGTCGTTTTGCACATATGTAAATGAAGCTGTTGTATCTACTTGGTCAAAGAGTATGTGCATTCATAAATACTGTATTGCCATGCTTCCCTATATACATTCACAAATGATATTTGTGAATGCTTGCTTCCTCACAACCTCTCCCAGTATATTCTACTTTCTTATTTAGAGTGAGAGTGACTCTTTTCCAGTGTTTGTATTTGTGTGATCTATTCTTACTCTATACATTAGTGCTTCTTTATCTACAGTTTCACACTACAATGTTTGTTACCTCATTCAAGTGCAGTTTGAAAATGAGTAGCTCCAGGGTCAGGAATATAGCTCTGGCATGCTCAAGGTCATGAATTCAATCACTGGTACCAAAAAAAGAAAAGAAAAAGATTAATACCTCCAAAAGCAAACAATTCATATGTTTTAAATTGTATGCTATTCTGAATAATGTGATAAAGTCTTGTATTCTCCTGATTCCAACCCATACAGGACATAAATCGTCTCTTTCTTCAGTATATCCATATTGCATGCACTGTTCTCCACTTAGTTACTTAGTAACTATCTTGGATGTCATTTTTTGTTGTGGTATTGCAGTGCTTATTTATAGGGTTTGGAATTGTTCATGGTTTTAGACATCCATTGGTGATTTGGAATGTATCCACTGCAGTTTAGGAGGTACTAAATGTCTATAAGTAGTTGAAATTGTCAGATGATCTTTTGGAATTTATGTCATATCAAAGTACTTCCTCACTCTGGAGTTTATAAAAGAATGCATCCACATATTCTTTCAGATTTTTGTCCAATACCAGTTTAGTTTCTCTTGTCCTTTAAATCTTTGAATTTGGAATTCATTTGGAATTTGTCCTGGTATAAGGTATGAGTATGGATCCAGCTTTCTTTTTTCTAAATAGGTGGACTTAGTGACAACATTACTAATGAATAATTAATTTCTCTGTGAATATATAGATCTAGTGTGGGTTGGAACTGAAAAGTAAATGAACTTCCTTTGCATTTTTGTTATTTTTTGTTTTATTTCTTTGATTAAAAAAGGGATTAGTTTGAGTTGCTACCAGCCAAAATTATTAAATCCATTCTTCGTATTGTTTTTGAATTTCTTAGGGGAGTCTTATGTTTCATAAACTTAGACCTGTAGACCAACTGAGGCATCTACTTGTGAGTAATGTGGGTGGAGATGGAGAAGAGATTGAAAGATTCTTTAAATTGCATCAGGTAATTTTTAAAAAGTATGATGATATTTTAAAACGAAACAATGAGTTAAAATTTTACGTAAGTTAACAGTAAAATATTGTATTAAACAGATCATCTCACTAATTTACCTTTCTTTACCTGAGTCTGTGTACACTGACATTTGAAAGCAGAAATAATGGTGAGACATCTTTCATAATTTCATTCTGATATTAGTAAGTTCTTATTAAAATATACTAGTTAGAGACTGCTGTCAAGTTCTGTGATGAATGCGATTTTTTTTAAGTGCAAATGACATTACCTTTGTGGGTGTAAGGACTGGGGATTTAGCTCAGTGGCATTAGCACCTGCCTGGCAAGCACGAGGTTGTGAGTTCAATCCTTGGTACCAAAGAAAAAAAAAAAAAAACCACACACAGAAACACCAAAAAACCATTATGGATATGCATGCATTCACACATTTGTCTATACTTAATGCCCTGACAAAGAAACTTGAGGGTGAGAATGTGGGGGCTTTAGTATCGCTAAGCCATAACTGGGACTGTGAGGTTAGCAATGCAAATGTGTTACTTGAAATGAGTATCTGATTAAAATGAAGTATATAAACCCATCTGGCATGTTAGCACATGCCTGTGATTCAACACTTCAAAGGCTGAGGCAAGACGATCACCATAAGTTCAAAGCCAGCCTTGGCTACATAGTGAGTTCGAGGCCAGCCTGGACTATATATAGTAAAAGTGTCTCTATGAAGCAAACCAATTAAAAAATTAAATTATACACACCCTAAATTCAAACCACCTGTTAAAAATCTGAGCCCCACCACTACAGTGCTTACTTGAATTCTCTGAGCATCAGGGTTTTTTTTAATGTACCATATACATTTCATTATAATGTTACATAAGGATTAATGTATGCCAAACTATTAAAATAGTACCTGGCTCATAATAAATACTAGTCAATTTATTTACTTCTTAGTGATAGTTTTCATAAGATAAAAAAGACCATGAGAAAAAAAATGGAGAAATAAACCAGAAACTATGTTAGAATCTTAATAAAAAGAAAGGATTCTTTAATGCTAGTTCTTGTGTTAAACTTTAAAACCTATAGTGTTATAGCTGGACACGGTGGCACACACCCATAATCCCAGCACTTGGGTGGCTGAGGTAGCAGGATCCCTGTGAATTCAAGGCCATCCTGGGCTACAAAGTGAGTTCAAGGCCAGTCTGAACTGCATAGTGAAACCCTGTCTCAAAAAGAAAGAAAAAGAAGAGCAATAAAATCGGTAGTCTTAACTTTGTTTTTTTTTTTTAGTACCAACAGATTTCATTTAGACAACAATTACTCATTGAGGAGAGACTGTACAGGTTTATAAATAGTTGAAATCTGTTCTAATCACACATTCGAATGCTGGATATATTAGTAAAACAAAACTTCTGTTAAAACGTTTATGTTTAATGTGTTTAAGATATTTATATTTGATTCAGGGGAGACTTTTTTTAACAGGAAGACCAGGCTTGTGCAACTTGCCTTATCCTTGCTTGCTCCACTGCCGCCTGTGATCGAGAAGTATCAGCTTGGGCTACACGGGCTTTCTTCAGGTAGATGTCAAGTCTTTTTCTGTTGGCCACTTTTATGTATGATTGCTTTGCCAATGTGACAGCTTAAGGTCATGCCAAACAGTTCAATCTGTGCATAGGCCAATTATTAAACATTTGCAAAGGAGTAAAATCGGAAAGATTATAATAATGATTGAACACCTAGACTGGCATAATTTTGTGTTATTTTTTATACTTCCTCTGCTTTATGTGTATCATTAGTCTGAGGGATTCTGAGTCACATTAAGGAAATTTATTATGAGAGAATTTTTATTTTTATTCTCTGTGGTCCTGTGGATCAAATCCAGGGCTTCATGCATGTCAGGCAGGTGCTTTACCACTGAGCTATAGACATAGCTCTAAAGGAGTTTTTTGTTTTTTGTTTTTTTTTTCCTTCAAATACTTAACTAAGTAGATGGATGTGGTGGTGCATGCTAACCTAATCTCATCTAATCCTAGCACTTCATAAGATTGAGGCAGAAGGCTCGGAAGTTTGAGCCTTCTGGGCAATTCAGGGACTTAGTGAGAAATTGTCTCAAGAGGGAGGAGAACACCTTTAATCCCAGCACTCAGGAGGCTGAGGCGGATGGAGCATTGTAAGTTTGAGGCCAGTTTGGGCTACAACGTGAGCAACACTGGCCTGAACTACATAGTGTGACCCTGCCTTGAATAAAACGGGGCCGAGAGATTGGCTCAGTGGCTTAAGTGCCTGCCTGGCAGGTGTGAGATTGTGAATTCGATCCTCGGTACCAGCCAAAAAAAAAAAAAGAGGGGAGAGTACCTTTGGGATATAACTCAGAGGTAATGCACTGGGTTCAATGCCCAGTAACATCAGAATAAAACAAAACACACACACAGATGGCAGGTGAGTTTTGAAATGTGATTTTGTTAAAAACATGTTTTAATGTGTGGTCTCACTGTAGTCTGATATGGAAATTACAGTGCTGTTTCCGCACTAAGTTAATTCTGTGCATTGCATATCTTTTTCTGTCCTCCTGGTAGTAGTGTCAAGTTAGCATTTACTAAATACTATTATATGTCCCAGGTATATATTTCACTGTCAGCACTATATGTGAAAATCTAAAATATAAGACATTTATTTGGAAGCATAGCAGGCCTAGGAACAATTCATGTGTAATTTTTAAAATACGTAATTGTATGAAACTCTGCTTCTATTCTCAAATAGATATGGTGGTGAAGCACAGATGAGATTTCCAGCTACTCTTCCCACTCCAAGCAATGTTGGTCCCATCTTGGGGATTCCTGTTTGTTCTAGTGAGTATGATACATTGACATGAAACTTGGTAATAGTTTGAATTTTAGGAATTTTATGACATTTCAATCAATAGAGCTTTTTATTATGTTTTATAGCTGCTATATTATTGGTGGTAAATCTGTAGCTTGTGATTCTTTATTTTTTTCAGCACTGGGGATTGAACTCACAGCCTCATGGCTGCCAAACAGGCGCTTAAGCCACAGAGCCAAACTCCCAGCCCTAGTTTTTTGAGACAGGGTCGCACTATGTAGCTCAGGCGGGCCTTGCGCTCGCATTGTAGCCCAAGCCAGCCTTGAACTCACAATGCTCCACCTACCTCAGCCTCTCGAGTGCTGGGATTAAAGGTGTGCGCCACCACGCCCGGCTTTCTTTAAAGTTATTTTATATTGATATTAAATCTTTAATGTATACTAAGTAATAAAATAGATGTAATCAATAGTATTTACAGAACTCATTTTATTAACATGTGTCTGTTAAAAGAGAAAGAGATAGCCGGGTGTGGTGGCGCATGACTTTAATCCCAGCACTTGGGAGGCTGAGGTAGGTGGAGCGTTGTGAGTTCGAGGCCGGCTTGGGCTACAACGCGAGTGCAAGGCTGGCCTGAGCTACATAGTGCGACCCTGCCTCAAAAAAACCAGGACTGGGAGTTTGGCTCAGTGTCTTAAGCGCCTGACCTGGCAGGTGCGAGGTTGTGAGTTCAATCCCCGGTGCCGCAAAAAAAAAAAAAAGAGAAAGAGATACATGATTCAATAACATTCCAGTGTCAGTGTTTTCAATATGGGGATTGTTAGAAAGTTATTGGAAAAAGAGATGAATCCCTAATTCTTGAATGTGTCATTGGTGGTTCCACTCCTTATCTCTGCTTCCAAACACATTCTGTGACTAATTTTGATCAGATTCAAAATATGGGAAGTTTATTTTATAAATTTCATATTCTTTCTTTTATTAGGTTCTCCTGTTCCTAGTGGTAGTCCCTATCCTAATCCATCCTTTTTGGGAACACCATCTCAAGGTATCCTTTTTCTCTGTTTTGGATTGCTACTCCTGTTTTTGAAGAACTAACATTATGCATTAATATCATTAGTGTTTACTGTGAAAAAAAGATGAGCTTTGCCTATTTCCTTAGAGTAAAATGTCGTTTAATAGAAGTGATGTCCAAGCAAGCATCAGCATTTGGCCATGAATGTTTTTAAATTATTTAAGAGCTCCTGTAAGAGTGTGCCTAGGAATATCAGCATTTAGCTTGGCCATGAAATTATTTTTTCACTCATAATGTTAGGAATGGTGATTGCAAAGGTTTTTGTTGTTTTGTTTTGTTTTGTCTTGTTTTGTTTTGTTTTCCTTTTATTCTACATTACCAACACTTGAAAATCTGCCTGGAGTTTTTTTGGCCTGGAAGAAATCAAGTCTAAGCCTCTCTTTTTATCAAGCAAGACTAAATGATATATCTATTTATTCCATTATTTGGAGGTCCAGATGCAACAAACTTGGGCTATTGAAAATTCTTAGTTTTTAGAGTAATATCTTTAAGAGCATTGTTGTTATATGTGTTTAAGGTATCCAGCCTCCTGTCATGTCAACTCCAGTTTGTCCTGTGGGAAGCCCAGCAACTCAGGCCGCAAGTATGAGTGGTACAACTGGACCAGAGATTGTATTTTCTGGAAAGCACAATGGTATTTGCATTTACTTTTCTCGAATCATGGGGTAAGTATGCTGTGACTGTTGCTCACTTTTTGCAGTTTGGAGTAGCAAAATATTTTTAACAATATATTTGGGACATTTATTTATATTACATTTTACTGTTACTTTTAGCTCTTGGTAAGATTTTCTGTCATTCATCCTTTGTATTATCTATGTATTTCATTGCTATGTTTTATTCCTGTATGTATATGTGTAGCATCAGAATATATGTTAATAACCTAATTATGTAACATTATAAGTTAATAATACAGCATTTCAAATCATGCCATAACTCAGTAACATGTGTCTGGGTGTCAGATGAGTAGTTTTGTTCTTGTTCATTTCACCCATGCTTATGGATAGGTTAGAAAGAGTTCTTTTTATATTTGCTCAATTCTTGTATGTTTAGAAGCATGCTTGTCTGCTGGTCTAGAGTAGCCTCAGCAGAGACAGCTATGCTGTTGTCCACATGGTTTCATCTTCTTCACCTTCTGGTGGCAGAGCTCCTTAAGAAAGAGTTGAAGTTTGCAAAGCTTCTTGATACCTAGATTCGGCACTGGCTTCCCATTCCCTTTTCCACTTCATTTGCTTGGTGGAAGGGAAATCTCAAGGCCCATTCAAATTATGAAGGTGGGAAACAGACATCCTGTTTGTAAGTTATCAAAGTCATACTGTAAAGGGAACCAGTATAGGGAAGGATAAAATTGCAGTGTTTTTGCAATCACTCTGCCATCTAATTTACTATCATGGTGAGTATACACTTTTCTTAAATTTGACATGTGTGCTTTTATTCATATCTTTCACTTTAAATTGTGACTCTTTCCTCATTGTAAGGTCTCTGTTTATAATTCACTATCTAGAGACTTTTGATTTATCTTCAGCATTTCATTATCTGAAATAAATTAGGTTTTATTTGGTTTGAAAATTTTACTGTTTTGCACCTTTCTAGGTGGTTGCATACATGTGTAATATTTACTTTTTTTTTTTGTACCGGAAATTGAACTCACAACCTTGAATCTGCCAGACAGGTGCTTACACCACTGAGCTAAATCCCCGGTCCAAATACATGTATAATGAAACCATTGCTATGCTTTGAAAACTGAACAAAGCTATTGCATTCCCATAGAAAGGAATTTACTGTATATTATAATTGTTTTTCATCATTTATAGCACAATTGTTAAAATAACTTTCTGTTCCAGAAACATTTGGGATGCTAGCTTAGTTGTGGAGAAAATATTCAAGAGTGGCAATAAAGAGATCACTGCAGTAAGTGTGTATAATATTATCCCATTGTTTGTATGTAACTGGTTGATGATATTAATGGATAGTTAAATTCTTTCACATTTCTTGATATTGTAAACAAGATGTAATAATTCATTTGTGTAGATATTTGTGTTCTTGTCCAGTAAACTGTCCGCTCTATTACCTATCTGATCCTGAGTAAAATTCTTAACATTTCAAAGCCTGATAACTTTCTATAAAAAGGGAAGAATCAGTTGGGCATGGTGGCGCACACCTTTAATCTCAGCACTCGGGAGACTGAGTTAGGAGTGTTGTAAGTTCGAGGCCGGCTTGGGCTACAACATGAGGGCAAGGCTGGCCTGAGCGACGTAGTGCAACCCTGCCTCAAAAAGACTAGGGCCAGTAGTTTGACTCAGTGGTTTAAGTGCCTGTCTGGCAGGAGCAAGGTTGTGAGTTCAATCCCTGGTGCCACAAAAAACTAAAAAGTAAAAATAAAAAGGGAAGAATAATATGTCTCTTTGTTAACTTGTTGTGAAGTATGAATGAGTGCTATTACTTAATTTCACTCAGAATTTACTATTAATACTTCGACTCATGTACACAGTACTGCTCCAGACTCAGCATTATCCATGCATTGAGATACTTCCCAGATTGCTTTATGAAAACATCTTTTAGAACTCTGTAATTTACAAATTCAAGTAGAAAGATTTCTTTAATGAATATAGGATATAAGCACTTTTTTTTTCATATTTACTCTTACAAACACTGATAAATTGGATGGAACTGGGAGACAGAAATTGAGGGAGAGGGAAGAAAGAAAAAAAGATAAAAAATTATTTCTATTATTTAACACTGAATTGGGAATTCCAGCCAATGCAATAAGGCAAGAAAAAAGAAAGAAACATAAAGACAGGAAAAAATAAACCTGTCTCCATTTGTGAAAAACATGATTGCTTACATAGAAAATAATGTAGATTATAGATTATTTACAAAGAATCTACATAAAAATCAGTAGAACAGACAAGCAGGTTTAACAAGGACACGGTACAAGGTCACAAAGCCATATACAGAAGTCTAGTGTTGACCTATATACAAGCAATGAGCAATTCAAAAGTAAAATTGTAAAGGCACAAGTTACAACATCACAAAAAAGCTTAAACTATCATTACTGTATAAATCTACCAAAAATATATTCATTCTCTGTATCTTAAAAACTGATCAAAAGTACTCAAATACAACCTAAATAAGTGGAGAGAGACTATGTATGAAGCACAATTTATTTTAAGGTTTTTTTTTTTTTCCCTCAAAGCAGAGGTACCAGATATTTTGTAATGGGGCATAAGTCCAGGGTCTTGGCACTGAGCTACATCCCCAGCCCTTTATGTTTTCTTTTTTTGAGACAAGGTCTTGCTAAGTCTCTAAATTGCCCAGGCTGCTTCAGCCTCCCAAAATACAGGAGTTACAGATATACACCAACATTCCTGGTTCCAGATATCTTCTTAGCTGTGATACTCTTGACTTTTCACATCTCTAAGGAGAACACATTTACCTGACAGATACTATGATATCTTGGTTGGAAAATAGCTCCAAGAGTGAAGAGCAAAGTTTGAAAAAGAAAATCTGCTCAGGGTTTGTAACTTTGCTTCATAGTCAAACCAAAAATCTCACTTGAAAACACCTATACTGGTGAGTGTACACGCATCGTGTATCTCAGCGAATGCAAAGGGGTGGTGCTTCAGTCTAAGCACCACTCTCGTCCAGACAAAATACAGTGCTTGTGTTAGAGTGGTAAAACATTTATCAATGTGCTTTTCTTTTGTGCGCTTTAATTACATAAAATATCTTAATTATGGCTGCAAAGAAAGTTAGTGATACCAGCAGTAAACCTAAGAGGAAAACTGTGAGAACCACAATAGAGTTCAAAAAAGACATTTGTTATAGTCCTGGAAAAACGGATTTATAAGTTTTTTGAGCCTCAGAACCAATTATTTGGTTTTCCATTATTTCTGATGGGAAAAACATGTTCAGTTCTCAAACTTTTTGGTGTTCAAACATGAACTTGGAACAAATTGAATTTGAAAACAGGTATCACTGTGTATGAAATTTAAGAATTGTAAAAATTAATCTAACAATAGAAGTGGAAGTGATTACTTTGGTGATAAGATGACTAATAGCTAGAAAAAGATGTTAGGGAACTTTCTTGGATGCTGGAAATAATTCTGTACTCTGGTCTGGCTGAGGACCATTAAAAATACAGAAAATTGGGCTGAGGAAATAAGTCAGTGGCACAGTGTCTGCATGGCAGGCGCAAGGTAATGAGTTCAAGCTCCAGTACCAAAACAACAACAACAACAAAATAAAAATACAGAAAATAAGATGTTCACATATTATTTGTTTTATTATATGTAAATTATACATCAATCTTACTGAACCAGGTGGGGACAGATATTAGCATCCTTCATTGCCCTGTATCCAGGTCAAGATATGAATTGATATTAGAACTGTTCTGTTTATAAAGGTAGGACACCTCAAAGTTAAAATTGCATATATATATTTACAACTATATGGAGTATGCATTGTTTTATAGATAAGCTTTTTCAGTGTTTTTTTTTTTAAACTTTTGAAAATTCTTCATTTCTTACAGATTGAAAGTAGTGTTCCCTCCCAACTGCTGGAGTCAGTACTACAAGAACTGAAAGGTTTGCAGGAATTTCTAGATAGAAATTCTCAATTTGCAGGAGGACCACTAGGAAATCCAAAGTAAGAATCAAAAGGATTTATTCACTTTTTTCTTTTTTAGGAGTGTTGTTAAGTGTAGGAGAATTTATTAGAGAACAGAAACGGAGAATGGGGAGTAGGAATATTTGCTGAGACACAGGAGGGGTCCTGAATTGGTTGCCCTCACTTTTTTCTTTTCACTGTATTTTTTGTTGTTGACAAAAGTTTCACATACCATAAAAGTCATCCTTTTAAAGTGTATGTGTTCAGTAGGTTTTACCATATTCACAGGGTAATGTAACTATCACTACTCTCTGATTTCCACAGCATTTTCATCATGCCAGGAAATCCTGTGCCCATTAATAGTGACTTCTTTATGTCTTTTCTATTTCTTGGCAACCATTAATCTACTTTCTGTCAGACTGGACCAGCCAGTTCTAGATACTGTGTGTGAACAGAAATAGGCAAAATAGCCAGGTGTACTGGTGTACACCTTTAATCCCAGTACTTGGGAGGCTGAGGCAGGAGGATCATTGTGAGTTCGAGACCAGCCTGGGCTACAAAGTGAGTTCAAGGCCAGCCTGAACTGCATAGTGAGATCTTGTCTCAAAAAAAAAGGCCCGGGATTTAGCTCAGTGACAGAGGCACCTGCCTGACAGGCTCGAGGTTGTGAGTTTGATCCCCAGTACCAAAAAAAAAAAAAAAAAAAAAAGAAAAGAAAAAAGTAAAGAAATAGGCAAAATAAGCTTGTATCTAGCTGCTTTCCCTTGGAATAATGTTAAGAAAGCATCTATTCCTATTGAGTTCTTTTAGATAAAATGATTAAAAACCTTCTCTGCATTTTACAGAGATGAAATTATATAATTTTTTTCTTGCCATAGTAGGCTTACATTAATATACATTCTGATTTTGATGAAACTTATGATATCTACATCATTGATTTCATTTAGTATGGGGCTATTTTAAGCAGGTTTTTTTTTTTGTTTCTTTTTGTGGCACCAGGCATCGAACTCACAACCTCACGACTGCCAGGCAGGCACTTAAGCCACTGAGCCAAACTCCTGGCCCTAGTGTGTTGAGGCAGGGTCACACTATGTAGCTCAGGCTGGTCTTGCGCTCGTGTTGTAGCCCAAGCTGACCTCGAACTCACAATGCTCCGCCTAACTCAGCCTCCCGAGTGCTGGGATTAAAGGCGTGCGCCACCATGCCCGGCTTAAGCAGGTTTTTGAGATAGTTTTTGTACTATGAAATTCATACATTTTAAATATTCATTTCGGTGACTGTTCATAAATACATAAAATTGTATACCCATCAGCATGATTCAGTTTTAGAACATTTCCAAAAACCATGCTCTCACCCATTTGCAGTCATTGCATGCTTCAGCTCTAGCCTTAATTACTAATCTACTCGATGAATTTACCTGTCTTGACATTTCATATAAATGAAATACAGCAATGATGGCAAACCTTTCAGAAAGTGATACCCAAACTCCAAATTAAAACCTACTTTCTTATCACAAAGTGCAAACACTACAATTAAACCTGAATCCTGAGGTTTTAGTTTAGCGACAACAGCTGTTACCTGATGCTTGGCAGCTGAGGGGACTCACATGCCTACGAGGGGGCTGTCCTTGCTTGCTGTGGCATGTGTGCCATGAGTTCACCACCACTGTCATAAAGTGTGTGTGGTGTCTGAGTTTGTTATCTTTCTGAGTTTTTTATCTTTAGCATGTTTGAGGGTTATGTTGTAGTATGAATTACTTCTTTATTCATTTTCATTGCCTGATAGGTAGACTTTTAAGGTAATAGAGCATTTCTTTCAGAGACTTTCATGTATATTTTATACCTTTTTGTTTTGCTTTGTTTTGGGTACCAGGAATCAAACTCACAACCTTGCACTTCCTAGGCAGGCGCTGTGCTGCTGAGCTAATATTCTCAGCCCTTGTATACCATTTTTTTTTTTTACAGTTTAATGTTACAGAGGACAAGTATATTACCTATCTGACTCTCTTTTCTCTGTAAATGATATGCATTTCATTTGGAATTTTTTGTGTTTTCCTTCTTATCCTTTCCTTCTTCCCAATATCTACTTTACATTTTGGTCCTTACTTGACACTCAGTTTCTCACACCAGAGAAACAACAGGGTATTTACACATGTTTCTGATTCATTTCACTAAACAGTATGGTCTCAGGATACATCCATTTAGCTAGAAATGTCTCAAACTTACCTTTTTATGGCCAAATAGTACTGATTGTCTAAAAGGAAAACACATCTTCATTTTCTCTTCTTTATCCGTGTCTTCTAGGTGTAGCTGGTTTTGGGTTCCGAGTCTGTTGTAAGATCGTATTTCTTCACTTTATTGGGGATGAGAAGTTACTGCCTATTTCGCCCAGCCCCTGGTTCTTTGGCACTGGCCTATAGTGTTGTTTATGACCCTTAGGCAATCTCAGCCTTGCCAGACCAGGAAGTACAATTAGAATAAATACGTCACCTTGGCTAACGTAGTACAGTCAGCCATAACAATAGCATCAAACACAACCTAGAAAATAACAAACTGTGGTAATTGTTAATTTGCTACCTTTAACTATATGAACTATATTTGTAGCTGTGTAACAAAATCTAAAAGAAAGCAGAAAATTGTGTGCAGTAAGTAAGCCCTCAATATGCCAATTTTACACGGCAGAAAATTTAGCAGGGTTTGGGGAAAAAAATTTAAAGAAATAAGCCGGGCATGGTGGCACACACCTTTAATCCCAGCACTCGGGAGGCTGAGGCAGGAGGATCGTTGTGAGTTTGAGACCAGCCTGTGCTACAAAGTGAGTTCAAGGCCAGCCTGAACTGCATAGTGAGACCCTGTCTCAAAAAATAGGGCTGGGGATTTAGCTCGGTGGCTTAAGCGCCTGCCTGGCAGGCGCGAGGTTGTGAATTCGATCCCCAGCACCAAAAAAAAAAAAAAGAAAGAAAAAAAAATTAAAGAAATATAAGAAGAGAAAGAGATTAACAGCAAGGCTAGAGGACAAAGGATCACAGAAACTTTGGGAGACTGGTACAGAAGACAGGATGGAAAGAGAAGGAAGAAATAAAAGGAAAAACAATAGAACATCCACAAAAAAAAATCAAAACTGTTCACACTCATAAAAACAAGACCAAACAATGAAGAAAAGACAAAAAACACAGAGAAAAAGAAAAAGGCACTTCCAGCTGAGTCTCTGCTGTCTCTGGTAGATGGGACAGACTGTTGATTTATCCCAATAAGCCAGCAGGAGTTTTAGGGCAGGGTAGTGGATAATCTCAGATACGCTGCACTTTTATTTACCCTGAAGTTCAGGCTGCTTTCTGGATGTGAGGCTGGGACTTGACCCTTTTGGCCTGCAGCTATTGGCACACCTTCTGGGCCCTCAAACTCAGCTGGGAGTTGCTGGATGGAGCAAAACAGCCAGATCTGCTCCACTCACCAGTCAGTGCAGTCCATGGTGTCCACTTTGATGCATCGCTGCATCCCTGTGGAGGCCTCTAGGATGGCCAGCAGTCACCATGTATCCACAGGTTTGAACTGCTCTTGCCATGCAGTGAGTCCCAACTCAGAGAGAAGGTGCCACTGTCCACCACTTTCTTCATTGGAGTTTCTCGCTTTGCTCTCTCCCCGTGGACTTCAATTCTTGCTTCAGATCCTTCCTGGGTCCAGGGGACCTACTGCTGTCCTTCTTCTCTTCCTTGCATTGCTATAGTCCAATGTTTGGACAGCAAATTTCAGAGGCTCTGTCTCTGCTGCTTACCACTCCACCATCTTCCTTGAAGTCCCCCATATACATTTTAGGAGTGTTTTCTAGTTGTGAGAAGAATGCTCTTTGTGTTTTGCTTGGAACTGTCTTATCATTACATCATTTTTGATAATGTGGCTATTTTAATAATACTGGTTTTGTGATCCAGGAACAGGAGATGTCTTTCCGTTTTCTAATGTCTCCTTTAGTTGCTCTCTCTCTCTTTTTTTTTTTTCAGAGTACTGTAATTTTAATTGCTTATATTGAAGCTACCATGAATAGGATTTTTTTGTTTGTTTTTTTATTGGTGGGTTCATTGTTGGTGTACATGAATACTGTTGATTTGTGTTTATTGATTTTTATATCCTGCCAATTTGCTGAATTATTAATTATGAGTTTGGAGTTATGTTGGAAAGCTACCAAGAATGGGATTTTTTGTTTGTTTCTTTCTTGGTGGGTTCATTGTTGGTGTAAATGAATACTGTTGATTTGTGTTTGCTAATTTTTATATTCTGCCAATTTGCTGAATTTAATAATTAAGAGTTTTTAGTTATGTTGGAGTTTTTTTGTGTTTTCTATAAAGGATAATGTCATCTACGAGTGAGGATATGCAGTTTGACTTCTTTGTTTCCTCATTGTGTACCTTGTATTTCTTTTTCTTGCCTGACAATCTGTATAAAATTTCATATCATGTATTGAGCAAGAGTGATGAGATTGGATATCCTTGCCTGTTCCTAATTTTAGAGGGAAATCGATCAGATTGTTCACATTTAGAATGATACTGGCAGTGTGTTTGTCATAAATGGCTCGTTTCAATTGGAGGCAAGATCCTTATGTATCTACTTTTATAAGGCTTTTTATCATGGATGGTGTTGGATTTTGTCAAAGGGTTTTTCTGCATCTGTTGAGATGATCGTGTGGATATTATTTTAAAATTTTAATTGTATGCATTAACTGATTAAATTGTATAATATCTGAGTTATCTCAATAAAGCTGTTACACACACATACGCACACATAATTGTATAATTCTTGTTTCAGGACTACTGCTAGAGTTCAGCAGAGGCTGATAGGGTTCATGCGTCCTGAAAACACCCAGCAAATGCAACAGGATCTCCAGAGGAAGTTTCATGGTAAATTATTGCTTCTGATCAGTTACATGTACATGATTGTAATAAAGAATTTTATTACTTGAATAGAAAATAAATAGTGGGCTGCTTTTGGTAAGATCTAGTTTGTCTGATAACATATGTTTTTTGGAGACAGGGTCTCACTGTATAGTCCAGGCTAGCCTTGAACTCACTATGTAGTCCAGGCTGGCATCGAACTTATTGCGATCCTCCTGCCTCAGTCTCCCTAGTACTGGGATTACAGGTGTGCGCCATTACGTCCAGCTTGATAGCAATTTTTTTAAATTAAAATACAGCCAATATGATTGGGAAAATGGGACAATATCAAAATAATTTATTTCCAAAACTCTTTTAGCTCATAGCATTTTGTTCATTGTGACACCAAAAAACATGTTACACTTTTTTTCTTTTTTTACTGTGGTAATCTGTATCTACCATCAATTTACCATTTTAACTGTGTTTTGTTATGTAGCTGTCACCAACATCCATCTCCTAACTTTTTTCATGTTTTCAGAGTGAAACTCTATATCCTACAAACAGTTACTTCCCATTTTTCTCCTGTCCTCATCTCTGGCCACCACTGTCACATTTTCTGTTGTCACTGGCTTATTTCATTCAACATACTTCTCTTGTGGTCTGGGGATCAGCCAAGGGGTGCTCTGCTGAACTATATCCCCAGTCCTTTTTATGTTTATTTTGACACCAGTCTTGCCAAGTTGCCCAGGCTGGCTTGGAACTTGTAATCCTCCTACCTTAGCCTCCTCAGTATGTAGCCAGGATTACTGGAATGTGCCACCATGCGTTGCTTAGCGTACTGTTTTCAGGACTCTTCCAGGATGTAAGATATGTTAGAAGTTCCTTCTATCATAAGCCTGAGTAAATCTCTTATGATAATGTATGTCGCATTTTGTTTGTTCATCTTCAGTGGGCACTGGGTTGCTTCCACCTTTCGGCTATCATGAATAATGCTACTATAAACATGGGTATGCAGTTACAAATTCAAGTCCCTACTTTTGCTTTTTTAGGGATACATACCCAGAACTAGACTTGCTGTATCATATGGTAATTCTCTTTTGAATTTGTATCTTCAGGCAGTCTTGCTACATTGCCCAGGCTGGTCTTAAAGTTGTGGGTTCAGGCAGTCTTCCCACAGTATCCCGAGTACCATGTCACTCTAGCCAGCTTATTTTCAATTGTTTTAAGGAACTACCTGCTGCTTCCCATAGCAGCTGTACCGTTTTGCATTTTCACTGCAGTACCAACAGGTTCCAGTTTCTCAACGTATTTTCCAAAATTTGTTTTCTTCTTTTAAATGTATAATAACCATTTTAATAAATATTATATATCTCAGTGTAATTTTTTTTTGTCTTTTTCCAGTGCTTTGTGATAAACTTTTTTGTAAAGCTGTGTAGTAAATATTTGATTGTTTTTATCTATTATAAATTCTAAGAAAGAACAAGAAAAATCCTTATAATGATTAGTTGTTCCACATATGAATTAGAATAATAAATTTTGCTGGACTTGGTGGCGCACACCTGTAATCCCAGTACTTGGCAGGCTAAGGTAGGAGGATTGCTGTCAGTTTGAGGCCAGCCTGGGCTACAAAGTGAGTTCAAGACCAGCTTGAACTGCATAGTGAAATCCTGTTTCCAAAAAGTAAATAATAAATAAATAAATAAATAAATTTCACTTAAATTTTCCCTGCTATTTATTTTTTTTCTAAATTGTTTTGACTTCTGTTATTTGTGTCAGTTTATCTGGTTGATAGAAGTTTCTTTTTTTTCTGTGGCACCGGGGATTGAACTCACAACCTCGCACCTGCCACGGCAGGCGCTTAAGCCACTGAGCCAAACTCCCAGCCCTGGTTTTTTGAGGCAGGGTCACACTGTGTAGCTCAGGCAGGCCTTGCGCTCGCGCTGTAGCCCAAGCCGGCCTCGAACTCACAACGCTCCTCCTACCTCAGCCTCCCGAGTGCTGGGATTAAAGGCATGCGCCACCATGCCCGGCTTGATAGAAGTTTTTTAACTAAGATTCAGCCATTTCTTTTGTCCCAAGTTACTTTCTTCCCTTCCTGCTGACCTTAATTTCCATTTTGTAAGTTGTTTTTTTCCAGCACTTTTTTTAGAAAGTGCACAAGTTTATTACCAAGCATCAGTGAGGATTTGTACAAATGATCCTTCTGCCTCAGCATCCCAAATGTTGAGATTACAGGCATGGACCACCACTCCTGGATTGTATATACACGTAAAACTAGAAATCCTATTTCTAGATATACATCATATCCCACTCTTTATTTATTTATTTTGCAGCACCAGGGATTGAACTCACAGCCTTGCGCCTGTCAGACAGGCGCTTAAGTCACTGAGCCAAACTCCTGGCCCTGGTTTTTGAGGCAGGGTCGCACTGTGTAGCTCAGGCTGGCCTTGCGCTCGCGTTGTAGCCCAAGCCGGCCTCGAACTCACAACGTTCCTCCCACTTCAGCCTCCCGAGTGCTGGGATTAAAGGCATGCGCCACCACGCCCGGCTCATACCCCACTCTTTGTCCAGCTTTTTTTCTTTATACTGTGATACACATTTTTCATCATGACTTGAATGTTTTTGGCTTAAGGGTTTTTTTTTTTTTTCTGAAGTGCTAGGCATTAAACCCAGGGCTTTGCTCATGCTAATAAGTAAACCACTCTACTTACTACTGAGCTATAACCCTACTCAGATGTTTAAAATCATATATACACACATAACTGAAACAACATTTCCTACATAACTCTACCTGTTTTTCCTGGTACGTGGGTTGAACCCAGAGCATTTGAACTACATCCCCAGCCCCACCTCACCATTTTTTCCCCAAGATAAGTTCTAAATTGTTAAATTGTTCAGAGCAGGCTGAAACCTGTGATCTCCTGCCTCAGCCTAGCAGAGTATTAGTCTACCTGCTTTACAGTTTTTTGGGCTTTTTTTGGAAACAGGGTGTGATCATGTAGTTCAGACTGGCCTTGCGTTCACTATCCTGGCCTGGCCTCAAACTCATGGCGATCTTTCTGCCTCAGCGTCCTGGAGTGTTGGAATTATAGTCATGCCCAACTACCTGTTTTACACTCTTAATATTTCTTTCCTTTTTTATTTTATTCTATTTCCTATCTAAAAAATTTTTTAGATGGTATCAAATAATTACTTTTAATTTTGGTGTGATAATGACATTGTTATTCAAGGAAATGTGCATCTTATTAAAGAAACACATAATAGAACTAAATACACAGTGTAAAGCATATAGGACTAAAACAACAATGTGTAGGATCTACTTTCAAAAAATTTAGTAAAGGAAAAGAAAAGAGAGGACACATTAAAACAGACTGGTAAAAATCTTCAAAATGCAAAGTTGTGTCATAACTGACTCAATTGATTTCATAATCTGCCAGTGTGTATTAAGTCAGAGTGTGAGAAAAGCAGTCTTAGGCAGTCTCGATTTTGCTTTCCAGTAGACCATGTTTAAGGATACTTATTGCATTGTTTTAGTAGCAAAACACTGGAAACAATACAAATATTCTTTAGTGGAAAATGGGCCAAACTGTATACTTCCATGATAACTATTCAGCAAGAAAATTAAGTGTACCTGATTATATTTATCAGTATAACTGTGTGGGAAAAACAGTGGTGTAATTCTTAAAACCAAATGATTTTATTTTTTACGTGTACATGCATAGGTGCACATGTATGTAGCATGAGGATAAAAATCTGAGTACAACAGCTGATTTTGGTTGTCTATGATGGTGCAGGAAAGACAACAGTGGTGATTTCAACCTTAACTATAGTTTTTATTTGAAGTGAAGAAGACAGCTCAGCCCGTGTCATTGTGTAAAACTTAAGTAGTTGTATTTTATCTTTAGAGGCTCAACTGAGTGAAAAGGTTTCACTACAGGCAATTCAGCAGTTGGTTCGAAAATCATACCAGGCTTTGGCTTTATGGAAACTTCTTTGTGAACATCAATTTACGGTCATTGTAGGGGAACTTCAGAAGGTAAAGTTTGTGTTTTTTCTTTGGGATCATAGCATTAATACTAAGTTTTCTTTCGTGAGTTTTAATTTTACACTTGGATTTGAAAAGTATGTAGGTAATGATAAAGTTTGTATCATGGGAAGATTGCACAAAAATGTGAAATTTAAGGAAAAAACTTGCCAAAGCACAAATTTTTAGTGTGCGAATTTTATATCTGGTATGTGAATGAAGTCTTACTGTACCAAACATAAATATTTTTAAAACAGTGAGATACAACCTTTATTTGGATTACAGATCTCATTGGGAATCTGATAAAAGCTTTCTGTCCACACCTTCAGTGAAATACATATAGACACGTTCACATAAATTTTTTGTATACAGTTTTGAGTCCAACCTAAATTAAACACTACTACTTTATAGATATTTATGATTGCAGAAATTTCTCTCGCTGTCCTCATTTGAATCTGTTTTGAGCGCAATGATGATTGATTTTCATCTATGTTAATTAGGATCTTTGGGGGAAGAATGTATTTGTACCTTTTATTGTAAGCAGTTTTAAACATATATAATAAGGAGAGCAAATATAAGAAGCCCTATAGCAAATACTGTAGCAAATACTAATTTCCACAAACACTTGACTATTCAGCATTTTTAAGATTTCTACTAACCCTTTTTAGTTTGTCCTCTCTTTTCTTTTTATTTATGGTTTTTTGAAGGTAGACCCTACCCACTGTTTAATCTTATGTACTTCATACTGTGTAATGAGTTACGTTATGTATTTCTTTGATAAGATGAACATTTCTTTGAATAATAACAGTGTCATTATCTCCAAAAATTAAAGTAATTATTTGACATCATCTAAAATAATACTTTTTTTTCTGATTGTCTAACAAGATTAGTTCATTTGAATGAGGATCAAACTTTTGGTTCACTCATCAGATTTATTATTTCTTGTAAATCTCTTTCAATCCAGAACAATTTTCCTTTTTCTTTTCCTTGCTATATTGCCTTGTGGAAATCAAATCATCAATCTTGTAGCATGTTTAGCAGTCTAAAGTTGTTCTTCTGTCTTCCTCATAGTAAACTTGTTCTTCTACCACTTGCATTTTCTGTGAAATGAAAGTTAAGTCTAGAGAGGCTTGATTAGATTCAGGTTCATTAATCTGAGGAAGAAAAGAAATCCCCAACCCACCCCCAGATGGGGTCTTGATATGTTAGTCAGGCTGCTTCAGGTTCATGATCATCCCACATCATCCTTCTGAGTAGTTGGATTATAGAAATTCTGCTTATGTAGTGGTTTGTTAATCAGATTAACGAGACAAAAGTTTCGGTTGTCATACTTTTCCATGGTACTAAGATTGATTGCTGGATTCCAAAGATAAATCCAATACTGCTATTATAAGTTTTCCAGTTAGGTTTTAATCAAACTTTTGTCATCTGTTGATAATCACTGCCCGAATTATTTCACTTAGGATTACAAAATGATAATTTTCTCTCTTTTTTTGTTTTTGTTTTTTGAGGCAGGGTCTCGTTATGTAGTTCAGGCTGGCCTCGAACTCATAGCCCAGGCTGACCTTTAATTTGCTGTGATCCTCCTGTCTCAGCTTCCTGAGTGCTGGGATTATATATAAGCTTGCATTACCCTCCTGGCCAAAATGATAGTTTTCTAAACTACAATTACTTCCACAGTTACTGACTACAATTCTATAAAAAATAATTTTTCTTGTCTTTTAGGGTTAGGTGATTACCCTGAGTGCATTAAGTCTTAACTCTTAAATACCAGTTTGCAAATCTAAGGTTAATCACCACTTGTTTTCATTAGTGTCAATTGAGTAATGTTTGGTTTTTTGTTTATTTGTTTTTTGAGAGTTTTTAAAGCACATACTTTTTTCCCCCTTTTTAAAAATTCATCCTATTCTGTTTAGTTATGAAAGCCATTTTCTTTTCCATGCTAGATAGAATAATGATTTTCAGGTGACAGATGTAATGTAGGTAGTTTTTTAGCCAAGTTACTGTTTTTGATCAATCATCAGAACTTTCTTCTTGGGGCCAGGGATTTTTAGCTCAGCGGCACAGACACCTGCCTGGAAAGCACAGGGTTGTGAGTTTGATCCCCAGTACCAAAAAAGAAAAAACAAATTTCTTCTTTGCATCACCAATTACAAGCTCAAAGAATACAGATTAAGTAGTTGATCAAAAATTGGAACACAAATTTAGGTGTTTGTTGAAATTTGTTAAAGGGAAATATGTGCATCATCACATAGGTATTTTACTCTGATATAAATTGCCATGACACTATTACTCCATTTGTTCAAAGTGCAGATCCTGCTCCAGTGTTAGAAGGCCTCAAATAATAGAATTCTAACATTATTTTGGAAAAAAATAAAATGTAAGCTCAATATTTTTTAAAATATAGCCAAATAATTGTATTTTCCTGGTTACAACTAAAGACAGGTGACCTGGCTGTAATTTTGGCCTCACCTTCCTTATTTGTAAAATGAGAAATTTTAGCTAGACCTATTTTCAGTTGTTTTCCAACTCTAAATGATTTTATGTAAGGTACAAGAATTGTTCTATAGGGAGAGGAGAGAAGGAGAAGTTGAAAAGAAGAATTGAGATGTGTTATGTATGTGTACCAACTCCACCTGAGAAATGTAATCATTATGTATAGTACTGCAAATGTGTACTAATTTAGAAAAACTGAAAAAGAAAGAACTGTTTCTATAGTTCTGTTTGTTTTTTATTTTTGGAGCTTAGGACTGAACCCAAGGCTTCATGTATAGTAGGTAAGTACTCTACCACTGGGCTACATGCCCTGGCCCTATTTTGATTTACATGCCCTGTTAATGCTTCGGTTATTTTAAGTTATTAAAAATTTCATTCTAAGCCAGGTGTGGTGGTGCACACCTTTAATCCCAGCACTCAGGAGACTGAGGCAGGAGGATCATTGTGAGTTCGAGACCAGCTTGGGCTACAAAGTGAACTCAAGACCAGCCTGAATTGCATAGTGAGATCCTGTCTCAAAAAACAGGGCTGGGGATTTAGCTCAGTGGCATAAGCACCTGCCTGGCAGGCGCAAGGTTGTGAGTTCAATCTCTGGTACAAAAAAAAAAAACAAAACAAGCAAACAAAAGATTTCCTTCTACATGGAAATACATTTCTATATTTTGAAAGCAACAAAAGATTTTCTCTTATCCTCCCAGGAGGTTCAAGAGCAGTTGAAGATCACCACCTTTAAAGATCTGGTAATCAGGGATAAAGAACTCACAGGGGCATTAATTGCTTCTCTTATCAACTGCTATATCAGAGATAATGCTGCTGTTGATGGCATCAGCTTACATTTACAAGACATCTGCCCACTTCTGTATAGTACTGATGATGCAGTTTGTTCTAAGGTATGGTGTTTTGTTACTAATTCAACGTTTTTTGTTTTAATAAGAGGTTTCATGGTATGCTGAAAAATCACACTAGAATGGAAATTAAGAACTGTCATGTTTTACTTAATGTAATAACCTCAGGACGATTCTTACTCTGGCCTGGCCTCAGACTTCTCAGGGGGTTGAAATATATGGAATTTTAAAACCCAGGGGTACTCTGAAGTTTCTCATATAAAGAATTTTTAGTAGAATTTGTATGCCATGTTAAAAGAAGAACATTTATAAATTAAGGAAAAGCATAAATTTAGATATTAAGGAAATTAGGGAATTAATCTGTCTCCTTAGAAATTAAGGAAAATCTGTAATGAATTAGGGTTAATGGAACGATTTTTATTGATCCTTTCCTACAGGTGGACAAATAAATCAGTGTTGCACTGCCTGCTGACCAATAATATATTGATTAGACATAATTACCAGACACTCTGTCTTGCTTAACATATTTGTGAGAGGAATTAAGAATAGGTAGGATTTTTTTGGTCCAAAACTTTTCTGCCTAAAATTAAGGAGTTTGTATATTTGTTATTTTAACAGTAATAACCACATATAAATTTAGATATAGACTAAAACCTAATGTTGACAGCATTATTTGCTTGTTTTCTTTTGTATTTTTTTAAGTTCTTACCATCTCATTCTAGGCAAATGAACTCCTCCAGCATTCTCGACAAGTTCAAAGTAAGACTGAAAAGGAAAAAATGTTAAGGGATTCATTGAGGGAGTATCAAAAAATCAGCAATCAAGTGGACCTTTCCAATGTTTGTGCTCAGTATAGACAAGGTGAAAAATGTGCTTTATCTTTTATTTAGCTCAGAGGGTGAATGACAGTATGTGAATTAAGAGAGGCAATGATGAAGAGCTTGGTTCTTCCCAAATCTTCCTTCAGATCAGTGGCCTAAGTAATACCTTGGTATACGTAACTTTTTTTTATCCATCTGGGTCTGGGGATTAAATCCAAGGCCTCATGCTTAGGAGGCAAGTCTCCTGTCACCAAACTGTACCCCTAACTGGAATTATGTAACTTTTTACCGTTAGCATTTCAGGCCTTACCTAGTTACACATACCTTTTACTAATTTTAAAAAGAAATCGTTATTTTCTTTAAACTTACTTTAAATGAATTCTAACATAGTATAATACCTATAACTATTAGCAAAGGTATTATTTTGAATTCTTAAATCGCACCAACAGAACTGAAGCCCTCCTTTCTGTTATTTTAAATACAAAAATATGGAGCCGGGCGTGGTGGCGCACGCCTTTAATCCCAGCACTCAGGAGGCTGAGGTAGGCTGAGCGTTGTGAGTTCGAGGCCGGCTTGGGCTACAACGCGGTGCAAGGCTGACCTAGCTACATAGTGCGACCCTGCCTCAAAAAACCAGGGCCGGGAGTTTGGCTCAGTGGCTTAAGCGCCTGCCCTGGCAGGTGCAAGGCTGTGAGTTCAATCCCCGGTGCCGCAAAAAGAAAAATAATAATAATAAATAAATAAATACAAAAATATTTTCCAATGAAGAGATTTATTTCATAGCTGCCTGTCAGACATATTAGGACCTTTTTCTTTGGAAGACTCATCAGAAATATTTGATGATAAAACAGACAGCTTTAATGATTATTTTCATATACCAGCTAAGAAAAATAATATCCAACTTAGTAATAAAGTTTCAGTACTTGTCCTTTTTCTTTCCCATTAGTTCGTTTTTATGAGGGAGTAGTGGAACTCTCTCTTATTGCTGCAGAGAAAAAAGATCCTCAGGGTCTCGGACTTCATTTCTATAAACATGGAGAACCAGAAGAAGATATAGTTGGACTTCAGGCTTTCCAAGAAAGGTGAATTCTATCCTTCTCCCAGTTTGATTGTCATCTTTACAGATGCAGAGTTTTCTTTGTGTGAAGCTTTGATATTATCTGGGAAATACTATTTTTAGTACATCACCTATGAAAATTTGATCATGCTTTTACTTTAAGAAGACTTACTGTTTTATCAAGGCCTTCATCAGAGATTCTAATTTATTATTATTTTTTTTTTAGCAAGGAAACAGTGGCAGTGTTTGTTTTTTTAATGTCACAAATCATAGTTGTATAGTTGAATGAATTTATGTTTTTTTTTACATGTTCATAGTACATAACGTGTACATTGCTTGTGTGGAGTTGGTGCATGTACATAATACATTCCAATTCCTTTTTTTCATTCCTTATCCTTTCCTCCCTCCCCCTCCTATGTCTTAATCCATGCCCCCTTTGAGAATGATCTATCTTTTTGCTTCCTATCATCTGTCTTTTACTTTGCACTTTACTTTTACTTTGAGTCATATAAGAGAAACAATGAGATACTTGAGTTTAAGTGTCTGATTTATTTCACTTGACATTATGTTTTCAAAGTATAGCCATTTTAGGGGCTGGGGATATAGCTCAGTGGTGCAGTGCCTGCTTGGCAAGTGTGAGGTCCTGAGTTTGATTCCTTGTACCCACAAGGAAAAAAAATATCTTGATCAAAGTATATCCATTTTGGAATGGGGACAGCACAGCACCTACCTAGCAGGCACACGATCATGAGTTTGATCCCTAGTACCAAAAAAAAATTTTTTCCTACAAATGACTAGGTTTATCTTTCTTTATGGCCCAGTAGTACTTCATGATGTATAAATACCACATTTTCTTTATCCATTCATCTGGCAATGAACATGTAACCCAATTCTAAGATTTAACTATTATGAATTGTGCTGCTATGAACATGTGTGTGCATGTATATTATTGGGGACCTGACCTAGATCCTCAATCTCCCAAATGAGGCGAAGGCTTAAATAAATGAGACAAGTGCTATGATTTTAGGGCTCCAGGAGGATCAAAACCCTCTGCAGAGTTTGGGACTCTGGAGACTAAGACAGGGCAATGTCTCTGGGTAGCCAGTATTTATTTAGTATTCAAACACAGAAGGGGTTAGAGTGAAAAATGCAGAAAACCTGAGCAGGACCTTGGGCGGGGTTCAAGGACCCCTCCAAGTAACAGACTATGTTAACTTAGGAGAACTGCCCTAGGAGAAAGTCTCCAGGTGACTTTCGCTACAGGAGTGAAATGCCTGCAGCTGCAGTCTCTATCTTATTAATTGGGGTTGGAACCAGGTGTCCTTAGCTGTGGTCTGTCTTGCCCTTTGAGGTGTCTCTTTTTTTGGTGTGGCACCAGGGATCGAACTTACAATCTTGCGCCTGCCAGGCAGGCACTTAATCCGCTGAGCCAAACTCCCAGCCCTAGCTTTGTGACACAGGGTCACACTATGTAGCTCAGGCCGGCCTTGCGCTCACGTTGTAGCCTAAGCCGGCCTCAAACTCACAACGCTCCACCTACCTCAGCCTCCCAAGTGCTGGGATTAAAGGCATGCGCCACCACGCCTGGCTCACGGTGTCTCTTTATTCTCAATTTAGCCATGCCTAGGCTATGCCACAGCTCTGCAGGTCTAGTCAGCTTCAATGGCTCCAACAGTATATCTGCAGTATACCTTTAACTCTTTGGGGAAGGTACCTTGAAGGGGAATAGCTAGGTCAAATTGATTTTCTTGTTTTGGTTTTTTGAGAACTCTCTATGCTGATTTCCATAGTGCTTATACTAGTTTTACATTCCCACCAGCAGTATAGAAGGGTCCTCTTTTTCTTGCAGCCTCTTCAACATTTGTTGTAATTTGATTTTTTGATGATGGCCATTTGTTTCAGGGTAAGATGGAATCTCGTTTTTTAAATTTGCATTTCTCTAATGTGTCGTGGTCCAGCTGGGCTAGGTCCATAGAGTCCCCGAAGGTGGGCTGAGCGTCGGTGCGTGGAGAACAGACACACAAACAGCTCAGAGACTGCGTGAATCTGTTTTGTTTATTGCTGCTGCTGCTGCTGCTGCTGCTGCTGCTGCTACTACTACTACTAGTACTACTACTCTTTTGCAAGTCTAATAGAATATTTTGTACTTTCTTGGCAGAGGTTGAAAGTTTAGATAAAAAGAATGAGATCAACAGGTGTTTCTATGGTTACATGCTTTCTATAGTCACATGATTTGTCAGCATAGGCAGAAAGTTTATACTTAGTTAAAGACTTTGAAGCGTGTTTTGGCTACTAATAGATTACTGATTGGTTTTTAGATTAGTTGAATTAAGTTTCTCCACATACCTATGGGAAAAAATCTTAACAATTGTTTTAAAATATCAATCTTGATTTGGGGAGGTCTAATGTACTATAGGGGGTTGAATTGTTCTAAATGCTCCATTGTGGTAGCCTGGCTAAAAGCCTGCAAAACACAAGACCATATTCAGCCACGATTTAGCCCCGGCTACACTCCCCCCCGCCCCATGATCTCACAGCTGCAAGAATGAATTGCCTACCCTGTCTCTTTTAAAAGATGAAGCATAGTAACATATCGGCCTTTGTGCATGGAGGTTCCCAGGCAGCCCCAGCCAGCTGGTGATTATTATTATCATTAAAGGCTCCCAAACTTCTAGTCTGACCTTGGCCTTGTTGGTCCGACTCTGTGTCAGACCACTACACCATTAATTGTAGAAAAACATTTTATTAACTATACCTTTGTTCTTAGGGAGTTTCTGTACTTTGTTAACTGATTTTGTGCATGGGAAAGAAAGAAGAAAAAATTTTCCGAACTAGGTCTGAGCACAAGTTAACACAGTAGTTCCCAAGAAGCATTAACCCATTCCCACAAAGCCAATTTTTATGCTGCGGCCTTTTCTTAGAAGATGGCCTCCTTGAAGATCTATCTTTCTTCCATGTTTGGACCTTGTCAACAGTACATGGCTAGAGAAGGACTCGGCACTAATGGACAGTGATGTTGAGCATTTCGTTATGTATCTATTGGCCATTTCTACTTCTGTGAAATGTCTTTTCATTTCACTTGCCCATATTTTGATTGGGTCTTGTTTGGGGGTGTCTGATTTATTTGTTTGTTTTTTGATTTCTTTATATTTTTCTGAGGAATCACTGGAAAAATTTTTTTCCCATTCTGTAGGTTTTCTTTTCACTCTTCTGGTAGTTTCTTTTACTGTGCAGAACCTTTTTAATTTAATATGAACCCATTTGTTGATTCTCTAAATTATTTTCTAGGCAATTCAGGTTCACTTCACAAATTCCTTGCCTATGCCTATGCCTGCAAGAGTTTTATCTATCTTGTCTGGTTTCTAGTTTAACATTTCGTTCTTTGATTTGTTTTGATTTTAGTTTAATATGTGGTGAGAGATACGGGTCTAGATTCAATCTCCTGCATGTGGATAGCCAGTGTTTACACCATTTATTAAAGATGCTATCTTTCTTACAGGTTTTTTTTTTTTTTTTTTTTTTTTGGTACTGAGAATTGAACTCACAACCTCACACTTGCCAGGCAGACGCTGTGTCACTAAGCCATATCCTCTACCCTGCATCCCCTGTTCTATTAACAATTCATATGTCTGTTTTTGTGCCAGTGTCATACTGTTTTTATAACAGTAACTTTGTAATATAATTTCAAGTCTGGGGTTATGATGCTTCCCTCTTTGTTCTTTTTGCCTAGCATTGTGTTTGGTATTCTGGGTCTCTTCTGATTCCATATGAGTTTTAAAATTGTTTTCTCCAGTTCTGTGAATCAAATGAGACTGGGAGGGAAGGAGATTTAATAAAAAAAGGGAACAAGCTCTGGTATTTACATGTAACCACCTTCAAGATAATTGTTAATTGTATGAATTAAAGCATGTACTAATAAAACAAAAATTTTTTAAAAGAATGCTGTTACAATTTTAATTGGGGTTGTGTTAAATCTGTATATGAATTTTAGAAGTATGGACATTTTTAAGTACTGTAGTTTTTGTTGTATAGGTCTTTCACCTCTTAGTTAGGTTAATTGCTAAGTAGTCAATTTTTCTTGGTGCTATTGTAAATGGTAGTTTTTTCCTAATGTCTTTCTCGGTGGGTTCATTATTAGTGTAAAGGAATGCTGTCGATTTTTGAGTTGTTGAGTTTATATCCTGCTATATTACTGAATTTGCTTATTAATTCTAAGAGTCTTTTGGTTGACTTCTGTTTATTTGCTGTGTAGAGATCAACTTGTTTGCAAGTAATTATTTGCCTTCTTCCTTTCCTCTACACATCACTTACCTTTTTCTTTCCTAATTGTTCTTGCTAGTATTTCAAGTACTATGTTGAACATAGTGGTGATAGAAGGCATCCTTGTCGAGTTCCTGATTTCAAAGGAAAATCTTTCAATTTCTTCCCATTTAACATGATATTGGCAGTAGGTTTGTCATCAGTGGCTTTATCAGATTGAGATAATGTCCTTCAAAACTTATTATCTTTTGTGTTTTGTATCACAAAAGAATGTTGGATTTTGTCAGAGGCTCTCTCTGCCTGTGTAGAGATCATCATGAGATTTTTGTTCTTGCTTCTATTTATGAAATGTATTACATTTATTTATTTATTTATTTTTTAATATTTTATTAATAATAAAAGACAAGGCAGAAGAGAATCCCCCATACTTGCTACATTGCCTGCTGTAAAGAGATGCTTGGGTTGCTGACCAGAGGCCTGGCCAAATCTACAAAACAAAAGTCGGTTGATGTTCCTTGGTTGCTATCAATCCAGCCAGACCTCCGAAACAGCAGGTTGCTTACGGTGTGTGTGGGGGGTAATAGTGTTGTCCCTGATTCCAAGCCCGCGCGCTGGTGCCGCTCGGGCCGGGTGGGGGCCCCTCGCGGGGCCCTTCTCGTTCTCCTCCAAGGTCCTGGGCTCAGGACCCCGGAAGGCAGTCCATATTGAGTCCTGATCGGTGCCTGCACCGCTCGGGCCGGGCGGGGGCCCCTCGCGGGGCCCTTCTCGTTCTCCTCCAAGGTCCTGGGCTCAGGACCCCGGAAGGCAGTCCATATTGAGTCCTGATCGGTGCCTGCACCGCTCGGGCCAGGCGGGGGCCCCTCGCGGGGCCCTTCTCATTCTCCTCCAAGGTCCTGGGCTCAGGACCCCGGAAGGCAGTCCATATTGAGTCCTGATCGGTGCCTGCGCCGCTCGGGCCGGCATGTATTACACTTATTGATTTACCTATTTCGAACCAACCTTTCATCCCTGGGATAAAGCCTGCTTGGTCTCGATGTGTGATCTTTTTGATGATTTGTTGCATTCTGTTTGCCAGTATCTTGTTGAGGATTTTTCATTAAAGGGATTGGTCTACAGTTTTCTTTTTTGGTTAGATCCTTCTCTGGTTTTGGAATCAGGGTAATTAATAATAATTCCAGGAATGAATTGGAGAGTACTCCTTGCCTTTCAATTTCATTCAAAAGCTTGAGACTTACTAGTTTTAGAACTTGCCTAAAAGTTTTTAGTAGAATTCAGCAGTGAACCCATCTGGACCTGAAGTTTTCTTAGTTGGTAGTGTAGTTATTACTACTTCAATTTCTTTACATGCTTTTGGATTATTATCTTAGCTTAATTTTTGTAATTCATATGTATCTAGGAATCTATCCATTTCATCTGAATTGTCCAATTTATTGGTGTACAGGTTTGTGTAGTAGTTGTTAATAATGTTTTTTATTTCAGCAGTATCTGTTCTGATGCCATCTTTTTCATTTCTGATTACACTGATTTGGGTCTTTTTCCTTTTTTGGTTAGATTGGCTAAGGCTTTTTCTATATTGTTTATTCTTTCAAAGAACCAACTCTTTGGTTCAAAAGAGTCAATTTTGTTTATTTCTTCTCTGATCTTTATAATTTCCTTCTTTGTACTTTGAATGGTTTGTTTTCTAGGACCTTGAGATACATCATTAGGTAATTTATTTGGGCTCTCTCCGTGTTTGTGATGTAGGCACTCACAGCTATAAACTTCCCTTTGGGTTGCTTTCATTGTATCCCATAAATTCTGGGTGTATTTTATTGGCATTATCATTTAGTTCTAGAAACTGTGTCATTTCTTCCTTTAATTTTTTGTAACCCATTGTTTAGTTAAGAGTACACTGTTTAGTTTCCATGATTTGCATAATTTCTGTGTTATTGTTTGTTGATTTCTAACTTTATTGCACTATTATCTGATAATATACATGGTGTAATTTCAACTCTTTTACATTTACTTAAGGCTGATTTATTGGGTACTGTGTGATTCATTTTAGAAAAGTTCCATGTGTTACTGAAAAGAATATTTATTCCGTTGTTGGGTAGAACACTGTAGATATCTACAGATATTCCTCATTTAATGACCTACCTGTTTAACAATTGTTTGTGATATTACAATCCAGGTATAGTGTTCTGACTGTCAACTCACTGCTCCAATTTACAACCTGTCCTTTTTTTGTACAGTTGTGTATATCTTCTTGATAGAGCCTCAATGTCTGTTTATACAGTACTGTAATTTTTGCTGATTATACTGTACAGTACTGTAATTTTATGTTCTGTTATATATTACAGTACTGCATGTAAGAGTTATGCAAATAAAACTAAAGTCATCAAATTGCAGTTACCTTTGACCATTTCTTTGTCCTCAATATTGTAATGTATGTACTATATACAGTTCTTCATTTAGTAAGCAATTCATTTAACTACCTAGTCATCTAGTAGTAAGAACAGAACTGGATCATTAAGTGAGGAGTGCCTGTAACCTGTTGTATTTTAGGCACATTCACTAAGCAGGTTGTGCAAGTAAACATAGCATTCATGAAAAGGCAATGTCTTCAACATATGAATTATTTCTATCATGTGTGATACTGGGGGAAAAGCAAGCTACCTGACATTTTTTGAGTACTAAGTCAGTATCCAAAATGTTTTGCCTTGGGAGCTCAAGAGGGTTGTTGGACTTTATGTTGACAGTTGTGGGATGTGGTTGCTCCTTTCTCTCCCTGGGTGATTACTTTGTCCAGTATTGGGCCAAAAGGTTAGTCTTTGCCCTATGTTGTGCTCACTTGGGGTGGGGGTGGGGGTACCATGCCTCTGTTGTGAGTCTGCGGTCCCACACAGGGGTGAGGGTTGCAGGAATTCTAATTTTAAACTGTGAGATAAAATTTTAGTCTGAAAAAAAAACATTTTTTTTTTCTGAGACAGGGTCTTGCTTTATAGTTCAGGCTCACCTTGAATTCACTATGTAGGTTAGGCTCACCTCAAACTCACAGCAATCTTCCTGCTTCAGTGTCCAAAATGCTGGGATAACAGGCATACGCCACCATACCCAGCTGAAAAAAATTCTTAGTCTTGCAAATGGTTTTTGAAACCCCATCTGTGGGTTTTTGTATTTTTTTCTTTCTTAGTATGGATTGAACCCATGTCTTTGTGCATGCTAGGCAACACTTCGTCAGTCACTGACATCCCCAGCACTTTTTCATTTTGAAACAGGTTCTAACTAAATTGCCCAGGCTGGCCTCAAATTTGGGAATCCTCCTGTCTCAGCTTCCCAAGTAACTCAGATTATAGGCATGTGCTATCCTACCTGTCTTGTATTATTTTTAATATTCATGTAACTATATATATATATATATATATATATATATATATATACATATATATACATACATACATTATAGTGTTGAAATTCTTACGCATTTTTCTTTCTTGCATGCATTTAAGTAAATCAGTTCCTTTCTGGTTAAATAATGTAACTGCCCCCTTTCCATTCTTTTTCTCAGACTACAAGCTTATAAATGCATTACAGACACACTTCAAGAACTGGTAAATCAAAGTAAGGCTGCTCCTCAGTCTCCTAGTGTACCCAAAAAGCCTGGTCCTCCAGTGTTATCATCTGATCCTAACATGCTGAGTAATGAAGAAGCAGGACATCACGTAAGGACTCAGCATATTTTCATTCTGGAAATATACTGTTTTAGAAGTTCTGCATCTGCATGGTAGTGGTAGTATGTAACCATCTTGGGAAAGAGTACCCCTCAGAAGTTACCATTTAATAATTCTTTATTCTTGCTTGGGGTTTAGGGCAAGATAATAGGATGTCCAGGAACCAAACCTTTATGCTAATTTTGTTGTTTTTATTTTAGTTTGAACAAATGATTAAATTGGCACAACGATCCCAAGATGAGCTCTTTAGCATTGCCCTCTATAATTGGCTGATACAAGCTGACCTTGCAGATAAACTGCTACAGGTAAAAAATTTTTTTATAGTAGAATTGTTAATATTCATTTAAATTTAAAGTAGCATAGCTCATTGAGTTAAGTACATAACATATAGTTAAAGGAAGTTCACTTTCGCATTGTGTGTCTGTTGGTAAGTATTAGTATAAAGCAAATATATAACATCTTTTCCTAAGAAGCAAAGTAAATTGTTGATTTAATCTTATTCTACAAGCTGATTAGGGCAGTTTACATTGTGGGTAGAAGTCATTAGATTATGAATTAGGAAATCTGAGCTTTGTTTTAGTTTCGTCATTTAGTCACTGTGTTAACTTCAAACATGTCGTTTTACTAATCTTAAGTTTCAGTGTTCCTCAGTCTATAAAGTGAACAGCATTTAATAATTTCAAGAGTGCTTTTGAGATCAGTCTAAGAATCAGTACCTGTGTCCTCAAAGTTTATTAAAAGTTTTGTAATTCAAGGTACATTATTCTTAATTTAGTATAATTGTTACAGAAACCCTTTCACTGATTATAGTAAAATAAAATACACTTACACTCAGAAAAATTGTTCTATTTTGGTGTTTATGATAGATTATAATTTTGCTTTCTTTTCATAAAACAAGGCACAATTGTAGTTGCTTTACAAATGTATTTTCTATTTAAAAAGTAGCTAAGTGATCAGAAAATGTGAATAATTGTACACTTCCTAGATTGCCTCTCCATTTCTGGAGCCATATCTAGTCCGAATGGCCAAAGTGGATCAAAACAAAGTTCGTTATATGGATTTACTGTGGAGGTATTATGAGAAGAACAGAAGTTTTAGTAGTGCTGCTCGTGTCCTGTCCAAATTGGCTGACATGCATAGGTATGGGATAATATTTTCACTGTGAAGAGTGGTTGCAGGCTGGTTTACATCCAGATTTCATAGATTAAATAAAACTTACTCAGAATATATGTAAGTAGAATTTTTAGGCCTTTACTTGAATTCACCTAAACTTCACAGTTTTTTTGTTGTTGTTGTAATGCTATATGGGAGACGTTAAAAGAATACTCATTATATCATCTTTATTCAATGTAAAATACTCTACACCATGTCTTTAGACTCTCCTTGTGACAACAGTTATCGTTATTACTTAAAAGAGCAAAAAGTATCTTACAATGGTTTTACATTTTAAATGTTTTACTAGTTCTAGGCAAATTTCATCTGTTCCCACGTTGGTTTAAATTAGTGAAAAAGTCTTACAGCATTAAGAAACCTGTTAAGATAAGTATGAGAGTTTCTAATTAGATTACAATATCAGAGACCATTTAATAAAATATTGGACAGACCATTAATTTGTCCCACTGTTTTCATGTGGAATTTTTTGTTTAATAATACTATACAAGTACTATTTCTGAAAA
>RJWM01022516.1:0-35234 GCA_004363535.1 Dasyprocta punctata | reverse complement strand
TCAATGCAAATAAAGCACTCAGAAAAGGTATAGCCCATTTTAACTTCTCCATAAATGTTAGTTCTCATTAGATATTATACAGCAATGACCTAGGTCACCTGTGCTCCAATTTAAATAATTCAGGAATGCTTTTTTACCCTGCTGACTTCAAGCCTTTCACTTCTCCTTGGCCTTATATTTTGGTTTTTGGTCTCTCTCTCTCTCTCTCTCTCTCTCTCTCTCTCTCTCTCTCTCTCTTTCTCTCTCTCCATCTCTCCTTGTCTCTGTCCCTGTCTCTGTCTCTGTCTCTGTCTCTGTCACTCTCTCTCTCGTGTGTGGGTGTGTATCTGTGTATGTATGTATGTGCTACTGAGTATTTAACTGAAGACTTCTGCACTGATCTATACCTCGAGGACATTTTAAAAAATATTCACTTGGAGACAGAGTCCTGCTAAATTGCTTGGTCCCCTAGACTGGTCTTCAATTGACAGTCCCCCTGCCTCTGCCTCTCAGAACGCTGAGATTACAGAAATGTGCCAGCGTGCACAGCATGGTTGCTCTTCACAAGACCTGTGCTCTATTTTTCCCTCATTTCTTTCTAGACGTAAGATTTATTTCTAAATCAAATGCCTTACACACCAACCAAACCCTGAACTAAAAACTCCGTATAAAATCTGAACATAAAGATTGAAGGATTATAATTAATTTAATCATTTAACAAAGTTTTTTTATGCTACAGAATTTCTTCATACTTTAACAAAAGATTTATATTTTTTCTTATATTGCTAAGTAAAAACAACAAGCAGGTCAGTTTTACACTTGGAAACCGCGCTCTTTGCAACTTACATGTTCATTTTGAAAGACTGCCAATCTATATTGCAGATAGGCACTAAATTAATTCATTTGGGTCCTGATTCATCTTGTGTGTGCACAGGCAAAATTTCTGCCTGAAGTTCCATTGACTCTGAGGTCAATAAAATCTTTGCAAGTATAAATTTTGATGAGTTAGTTCTTGAATAAGTACCTTGCAGTTTCATTCAGTGTGATTTTTATAATTGAGTAACCAAAGGATATCATATGAAAGATTCCAATTGACTTTTTGAAGATAGAAGTTATCCATTGAGCTCACTCCTTAGAATTAAATAAAAGATAGAAATGATGTCCTTTCAAATCACTTTTCCTCAATTATTACCACAAATAACATTAGATAAATTTAATTAAGAAAGATCGAGTAATGTGAGCATTTTATAACTACCAATATTTTGCCATTTAAATTCCTTATGTATAAAAATGACAAGTGACCATTCTTAGTATTTGTGATAAATGCACAGGGGTAAGTTGGATTAAATACTTGTTGCCTTTTAAAAAGAAAACACGAAATATAATTGACTTATTGTGTGCTTTGAATATATGCTAGGTACTGTTAAATTCTATTAAAAATATATAAAAAATGAGACAGGATATCATCTAGTGAGGAGGTTAAGTGGAATATTTTCAAGTATCCAGCATGATAGAAAACTTTGGTATATAACTAGAAAGTCAATAGTCTTTCAATATACTTATATATACTTTCAATATACTTAAATTTGAATAAAGCGAGAGAATTAACTCAAAATATTATGATACAAAAAATGAAAGTATCAAGAACCAAAAATGGATTAGTTCAACATATAATTTCCATGTACCATCCAGAAAAGTAAGCAGAGGGAGAGAAGAACTTGATAGTCGCAACAAGATAAATTAATAGGGAATAATTAATCTAGGTAAACAGAGATAAGTATAAATGCAGGGACCTTTCTTTGCTCTCATTTTCTGGAATATGTCCTAAGAGTTTCACCAGCTTCCAATGTATCAGTCAGAGAACAAACAGGAAGTAAGACAGCACTGATGTATGATCAGAGGAAGTTTGCATTACATACAATCTATTTTAAAAGGTAGGGCTTCACCAGGTATGACGGCATACCTCTTAATCTCAGGGCTGATTGGCTACAGCAAGTGAATCCCAAGTTCAAGTCCAGTCTGGACAACTTTAGCTAGACCCTCTGTCCAAAATAAATAAATAAATAAATAAATAAAAATAAATAAATAAAATAAAGAAAGAAAGCAAGAAAAGAAAAAAAAATTAAAAAAAAAAAAAAAAAAAAAAAAAAAAAAAAAAAAAAAAAAAAAAAAAAAAAAAAAAAAAAAAAAAAAAAAAAAAAAAAAAAAAAAAAAAAAAAAAAAAAAAAAAAATAAAAAAAAAAAAAAAAAAAAAAGGATCGGAGCTGTAACTCAGGGCAAAGACTCCGGAGCCAATCCTGTGAACTGCAAGCAACAATAACAGCAACAACAACAAAAAAACTTTTTGCATATCTTACGTATAAGAAACTGTATTAGATCTTACTACAAAACATAACATTCTACGATTTTGTGACCAGTTATGCAGTTTAAAACTCTGCAGTTGGGTGTTTTGAGGTGGATTTAGCAGGATGGTCCTTCTTCTTTGGCTAACCATACTCATGCGTCTATGGTCGCTTCTCAGGACTCGATGAGGGGCTGTCTAGTCTAGGGTCAACTAGCAGGGCTCAACTCTGTTTCACATGATCTCTCATCTATGACTAAATCTTGAGAGAATTGGACATATCTCAAAACTAACAGAAGAAATCTGCAAGGTCTTTTAAGAATTGAACGCAGAATTTGGTCGTTGGTCAGACTGCCACATGAGATCAACCGTTTTCCAGAAAAGCTAAATTCAAATCCTTTTCCTTTATGGGGAAAGGGCAAAATGCCACATTAAAAAGAGTATAGGTTAGGGAAATTTAGGGCAGAGAAATTACTTGAATGATGCATGCACGATATTATATATTTTTCAAGAGCAGCAAGTGCAAGCTCTAAAGTAAGCTCTGATTGTTGGGTGGTAGGAATGTGTTAGCGTTGGGTCACTGACGATAAGGAATGTACATCTTTGCCGAGTGTGGGAGGGTGACACCAGTGGAGGTGCATTTTGTGTCCAAGAAAATCCGATGGGAAGTTTGCTTACTTCTTGATCAATTCAAGTAGAGACATGAATATGCTCTAAAAATACAGTTCAAAAGACAAAAAAAAAAAAAAGTATCAATGTTTGGAAAAATCAAATTTCATAATAAATTCTGCAATCTACCTTAGAGATTTAGTAGATGCGCTAATTTACTGTCAACTTGATTGGATTAAGAAACTTTTGGTGAGGTGATGGGACCATGGGGACCTTATAGGCATCAATGGATCAATTCAATTCATTAATCCAGTTCGTGGATGAACTTGGAGTTAGGAGGTGGGAGATTGTGGGAGGTAGGTCACTAGGTTATCTTTGTTAGATGTTTTCCTTGTTGGAATTCTTTGCTCCCAGTTACCATGAAGTGAGGTGCTTTGCTCCCCATTCCCTTCCACCATGATCATTGTCTTTCAGAGGCAACTGACCATGGACTGATACCCTTGAAACCGTGAGCCAAATTATATCTGTCCCAGTAAAGGAACAGCTGCCTAATACACTAGGGATACAGCAGACAAATCAGACCAGTGATACTGCCATTTCTACATCTGCAAAAGAATGTGAACATGGTAAAGAACGGTTACATAGAAGCATCACTGACAGGAATAGCGAATTTTGTCATTGAAAACTGCAAATTCAAAGGGTAAATGTCAGGGAAAAATTCAACGGATCAAATTGTAGGACCAAAAGCAAAAGCACCTCTTTTTTCTGTATCATGGCTTGTTTTCACCAACTAAAACTGAAAGAAAGAGAAAATAATGATTGGTGTAGTTTTGCAGGTCAGCTTTTTGGTGAGGAAATAAAGATTGAAGGGCTGGTGATAAACTCAGGTGCAGAAAGGTTGCCTAATGTGCACATGTGCCTGTTGATTTGAGCCCCAAAAGCGCAGGGAAGAAATAAAAAAAACAGCAAAGAAACCAAGGTTGATGCAGGTGGAGATTAGATGTGGCAGAGAGAAAGAAGCTACTTAATACATACAAATTTAGATACGTAATTGTGGGTAAATTAGTTCTAACAAAGGATAATCTACTCAGTAATTTTTGTGCTGAAACAATTTTATGAACTTTAACTTTTTCCTGCAGAAACTATAGTGCTCATGTCAAAGACAGGAAAGCCTTGCTGGTTTTTATTTACTTCTTAATTCAACCAGCGATTCTGGTTTAAGGATTGTAAACATAACTCTTGACACCTCCAGTGCACCTTCCTTCATACTAACAGTTGGTTTGTTTTTCCAGGGGGGAAAAATCACAAATAAATATAATCACTGTTTCTTTAAAAAAAAAAAAAACACTACATTATAACAAAAAAGAAAATACAATTTGACATTAAATTTTAGAATCCTGTGGAGCTTTGAACAGCTCTACTTTTTAAAAAACTTTACTAATGCTTCCTATATTTACAAACTTTACATAGTTGAAGGGGAAGTGAAACAGGATACCCAAAAATATATTTTCCAGATCTTTTAAATATTTGGAATCTAGCTAATTTGAAAATGCGTACTATCACTGCGGTGAAAACTGACTACATTTCTGACTCACCACTGTCTTTGTCAACTCCAAGTAACTTTATGCTCATTGATGGAATGGCTGCACTTCATGTAATTATTATTATTACTATATTATTGGTTTTTTGAGACACAGCCTCACTATGTAGTTCTGGTTGGTATTGAACTCACTATGTAGTCCAGACTGGCCTCACAGTAGAGGCAATCTTCCCGTCTCAGCCTCCTGAGTGCTGGAATTACAGGCAAGCACCACCACTACCAATTCACTGTACATAAAAATGTAAATGTTAACCATAGTGAGTGTGGGGACACATGAGCCAAATGAAAGACTGAAGCTGAGTCTGAGAAGGAAGGGACCTTGGGGAACAATAGTTCTCATGCTCCTGGAAGGCATGGTTAGAATTTAGAGCAGAATCTGCGAAACAACAGTCATTAGAACTAGGAGCAAGTTACTATGGGATGGTGTCCCCTCCACCTCATGAATTTGCTTAGACTAGATCAACACGCATCACATGACTCACCACCCCATCCTGTCCTCCGACAGAAACCCCTATGTAACATGCTTCAAAATGCTTCCCTCTCCTTTTTATTTTTTTCTCATGTCCTTGAGTGGCAAATAGATAACCACAGAGATTTCAGTTGGCTGCTGTTTCCCCGAGACTCTCTCATGCCCCAGAAGCAGCTCCCCAGGCCTCAGTGACTGAACTACATCACATCTCCGAGTGATCTTCCTCCTCCTCCTGACCTCCACATTTGCACACTGCACCAGGAAGTATTCATATGGTAAAAGAAGACTGACTGTGTTAGACATTTTGAACATTCCTATTAACCACTTGACAGTTTACCCTGAATGTCATTCAGGCGGGAGCTGGTTACATGCTGACTCTCTGGATATTGCTTGGGCAGATGTCATTTCAACCAGTTGATGCTGTTTGGGAGCTATACATGCAGATTTGTTTATTTGCTTTATATCGACTATTGCTTGGATACTTTTTTTTAAATTTAGAACATTGTATTTGCCTTTGATCTTTGTTACTAGTGAAATCTAATACTAACAAGTCTGGTTATTTACTTCAATGAACTTGGGGTTATTTTATTTCTGAAAAATAATGCATGATTCTATGCTACAATCTATAAAAAGTCCTATCATAAGTACATCAGATATAATTCCTAGAATTTTGCAGGACTCAGTATGTCCCTTTACAATAGAAAATGGAAACGTCTGGAACACTGAGATGCAGGAGGAAGGAAGCATCGAAAGACTTGTGAAAGGAAAGGTAAAAAATGGAGAAATATTAGCGTACCAGAGAGGAAGTCTGTGTTATGAAAGGAAAGACAAAGAAGACACCTCTTTATTGTTAGCTATTCATAATGCACAAGTGAGCAAGCTTAGAAGAAGAAATGAAACTAAAAAAAATTCCACTGGCAAGCGCAAGGTCCTGAGTTAAATTCCCAGTACTATAAATAAATAAATAAATAAATAAATAAATGCTTCCAATAATGGTCAACGATGATAATAATTCAACACGTGGTTTTGCCAAAGTTTAGCCACATCTAATAAGCTATCCTGTAATCAACCAGTGAAGGAAAACATTACTGTAAAATATTAATGCACCTTCTGCACCAAACAATATGAAACTCATTTGTTGTTTGTTCAAAATATGAGGATTCAAAAAGTTATTTACAATTCAGGTTAGGACGCCTAGATTGCAAAATATAGGACAGCGAAATGCCAACCAGGGCTGTCATTGATGTCTCCACCAGTACGTTTAATGGGTAGCCTTTTTTTAAAATTATACCACCCACAGGAAAAAAAAAAGGCTAACATAACAGTGTAAATTATTTCTTCAAAGAAAAACAATAATGTGAAAAGTATTCAGAAAGACTAGACTAGATACTACTGTTTAGATTTGAAAGTTGCATTGTACATTAAATGTTTTAAGCTATAACATACACAGAAAAAATATTGAATAATTTGATCAAATTGTCATCTATGTATTTCCTATTTTATTATTTTACAAAATTAATTGAAAATATACAAGTTTTGCTCATCCTGTATTTAAATCATTGGACTTGTAAGTGGTTAACATATACACGCATGAAAATACAAAATTCAGGTTTACAAGAAAACAGATTATTAGAAATTAAGCTGATATGTTACCAAAAGCAATATCAATAGTCGAATATGACTGAGTAGCCAATTTATTCACAATCGGGCACTCAGCGATAAAGCAGAGCCCATCAGAGGCGCTGGAGGCACCAAGTCCCCACCATTTTCATTCAGCGATCTCCTGTGAATTCCGTCCTTAGGTAGGGCGAAACTCTGCTTAGGGCTTTTCAGTGATGAAGCATAATTCATAGCCTAGGCATCAACATCAAGTGTTGACAACTAAAGTATTTCACATGTGATTCAGAAGCATGGCTTTGGAAGTGTAAGGTAATAACACCCCTGAGTGTGTGAGTGGCAACTTTCATAAATTCATGTGCTAAGTCTTTCAGATATTATTGAGAATTTCATTTTGAATATTTTTTTCTCAAGCATTAAGTTTGGGCTGGGCATGGTGGTGCATGCAATCTCAGCATTTGGGAGGCTGAGGAAGTAGGGTCTTTGTGTGTATGACAACAGCCTGGGCTATAAAGTGAGTTCAAGGCCAACTTGAACTGCATAGTGAATCTCTGTAACATATAAATAAATAAGTAAATAAATATGCAGTATTTTTTCTTGATCGAAAGATGAATTATGCACTATTTCATCCTTATAATTGCTACTTTGACTCTAAACTTTCATGATGCAAGAATGTATACATATTTGGAATATTATTTTAATGAAAAGTTGGCTTTTGATTATTTTAAATGTCCTTTATTTTACATTTTTATTTAAAATAATAATTTCTAAGTCAAGACATTTATTCTTTTATTATACTGCATTTTGATGAATCCTACATATTTCTTTAGCATACATACTGAAGTAAGTAATCACATAAGATATAAACACACGAATGAACAGATGATCTAACACACACATACACAGCTATGAGCCCTGCAGCTATAGAACACACAATCTTCTGAATCTTATGCAAATGTTTTATGATTCTCTTACTGACAGGCTGCTTGATGGAAACCAAAAAAATACGCAAGGGGCTGGGGATTTAGCTCAGCAGCACAGTGCCTGCCTGGCAAGCATGAGGTCATGAATTTGATCCCCAGTACCAAAAAAAAAAAAAAAAAAAAAAAAAAAAAAAAAAAAAAAAAAAAAAAAAAAAAAAAAAAAAAAAAAAAAAAATCATTGGTGGCAAAACAAAGTGTACAAGCATCAGTTTGAAGATATTCAAGATACACTGATGTGGTGAAGATTTAATGAAACCTGACCTGAGTAAAAGGGGAAGCAGGTTCCTTTGCAGCCTCACTCTTGCCGCTTCTTTCCTCATTTGCTGATTCATTAATGGAAGGTAAAATGACTGATCGGCAAGTGAAAGTGTCAGCAGTCCCAAGGAGCTACATAGGCAGAAAATTAGTTTTGAGCCTTGCATAAGTGAAAAAGCTCTAGTAAATATTTTGTGTTTTCAGCAGCAGCTCCAGAAATGTTACTGGTGAGGCAAAATTAAACCAGAAAAAAAAAATGAAATCAATCTATAATCAATTCCTCTCTTTAGGACAAGAAAGTCCTGAGAGATTCAAATTATCACCACATTTTCTCAAACACAATTTCAGCCCACTGAAAATATCAGACAATAAGCATAAAGGATCAAACACTAACATGAAAAACAATGTAGAGAAAATATCTGCAGTTCCACTCAGATATTAGTTTTATAAAAAACCAAAATATATATATTACATAAATTAAAGAAATGAGAGGGCATAGCATCCAACCCTTGACTGAGAGAGTCAAATTAGAATTTCAAAACCACTGACAAAGGGAATATAACTCATAAAATATAAAGTACGAAACATATAAACTTGAAATAATATTTAATGGATGTAGTTGACAGCATATTAGAAGCAGTTGAAGAAAGAACTAATGAATTGAAAGATAGGTATTTCTAGCATTTTGGCTTGTGTGGTCCACAATGACTATAAAATATATAATAATGTATATAAGCAACAAAACTTTCTTTTAAAACATGTTTATTATTACGACATTTTAGACAACAGACGGGGTACAGGCTAGAATACTGGGAGGACAAAAGGAAGAGAATGAAACAGAAAATATACCTGAAATAGTCAAAAATAAAATAGTTAAAAATAACAGAACTTCCTAAGCAGTAGATACCAGAAGTACAGCAAATAGTTATAAAGAGAAAACAAAGAAATAAAAAAAATATTAAACATGTGAGTATATACTAGTAAAACTGTTGAAGTTGGGTGTGATATTTAATCCTCATAATCCCAAAACTTGTGGAGGGTGGCTGAGGCAGGAGAATTGCTATGAATTTGAGACCAAATTAGAATTCTTAAGGCCCTCTTAAAATGATTTCTAAACGATCTCAAGGGCACATCTAATCTACTCATCAAGGATACTTTGAGACCATGTTTGGAAATACTGAAATCCATAACTTTCTACAGATAGGAAGAAGACTTAGAAAGCCCTTCAAATTATAGAGATCAACTCTTTCTTGAAAAGTTATTTATACTGGAGAATAGCTCAAAAATCAAAATTTAGGCCAGTGAAGCAATCAACACAATATAAAAGTAGGCTCTACTGAAGAAAAACTAGCTATATAAGTTAGGCTGGACTTCAGGATTTCTCTGAAACCATGACGACCCTGTTTCCTACTCTTTCCCTTTAAAAAAATGGTGATTATTGAAATAATTCTCTTCTTATACTGCCATGAATGGGCTAAAAGGGAATAACTTTTATTACCTTCCCGCCTTCTTCCATGTTTTCTGATCAAAAGGAAATGTACTCAAGGGAAGCATTATACCCATTACATGGGATTTAGGTTTCAACGTTCTAGATTACCACTTGTTCTAATAGTAAGATGCCAGTTTAGGAGTTGAAGACACCTCCTTACTATGTGTTGGATCTTATGTTTCCACTGACAGGTGTCCATATAGCGTGCTGTTCTTCATCCTGCCATTGTCACTCTCCCAGTCAAGGGTTGGATGCTCTGCCCACCACTTGAATGTTTGCACATTGGAAATGTTTAAACCAATGACTTCTCCAGTATTGGAGATGGCAAAGTGGTTTCCTTCCTCTTTGGTACACAGCAGCTGTACTGTGAGTAGCCCTAGCCACACAGAGAGATTCCATATAGACTCAGTTTGACAGTTCCATTATTGCTTGCCAATAGAAAATAGCTTCAATTGCTAACAATGTTACTTAGCCATTGCAGATTTTCCAGTGTAATCAAATTCCCAATGAATTTTTTATGTTGCTTGAGCTATATATTAATGAAAGGAAGAGTAAAGCATCATTAAATTTTCAAGAGGAGATAGCCAGACCATGGAAGAACTATGAGCTCTGATACTAGTTCTTTATTTGACTTATTTTACCTCTTTTTGAAAAATGGAAGATTTTTAATTAAGGGATTGACGTGGACCAAATTGCATTTTTGTATAGTGTCATGATCAGTATCAGAGCTGGTGGAGAATATTTTCAGTCCAAACAAAAATAGGTAATGGGCCATTGAACTGAAAGGACTGAGTGCTGGAGAAAGAAACTGCAATCAGAGGTTATTTTCTATCAATTGTCAAAACAAGCAGGATAATACCACTGAGGAAAATGATTCTAAGATTAAGGTAGACATCACAAGATTTAAGCTCCCTAACACTATCTAAAAAAAATATATATATATATATATTTAAGGTACTTGTAAGTGAGTTATTATAAAATTTCAAAACCACTGACATAGGGAATATAACAGAGAAGTAAATTTTAAGATAGAAAAATAATGGTTGTTGTAAGATTCCCTGAATTTAAGTAGTAAAAATAAGTTGTAACATCCAGCCTAATGTAAACAAATGAAAAGCTAGAGTTTTAGGAGGGTTTCATGATATAGATCAATATTTAGAATAGGAAATATCAAATATATGTATTAAAAGTATAGACAAATCCTTATGTCCTAGAAGGGAAAATATTTTTTTAGTTAATCAATATGATTAAAATGACAGAAAATATCTGTCATTCTTTCAATATTTTGAAGGAAAATGTGCTCTTTTGCCAAATTAAAAGCTTCTGCTGTTCTTTAATTATAGATCCCAAAATATCATGGCTCACTTATAGTTTAACAGAAATTAGAAATAAAGGTTAAAATAACTACAACAGAAACATAAATTCTGCCTTAAATTCTGCCTTTACCACATACTTAATTACACAAAATTATTTCAGTTAGCTTTTAAATGAAATATTCCATTGATAATGTGTTGTTTTTCTTACACCAGGATTGTTTTGTTCCCTGGTGGTATCCATATATTTAATATATAACAGTATTAATCATGTTTCCTAATTCTCTCCATTAAGAAGCTAGTCTCCAATTATTTGGACTATTAGCAATGACAACACACGCACACACACACACACACACACAAACACATTTGTTTATCCTAACAAGTAGACAAAAGACCAAACACTGTTGAATATTCGTTTGTTTCTGATTTGAGAGAAAAGAGGACCTTGCAAAGTGATATAGGTCCACGTCTTTTTCACAATTACTTTACTTTTAGATATGGAGTGCAGGCAAGGAGTGAAACAGAGTTCAGACAAGGGCAGAATAACAAAGGCCTAGATATTTGTCTGGCTTCATTTCCAAACAATAATATAATTATATTTTCTGCACATGTGTATATGCATAAATCTATCATTTCATAATTATTTTGTTAACATCAGTTTTCATAATTCTTAGAAGTTTAGACTGATGCTTTCATTTACCAACAAAATTTGCTTTAAAAATAGAGTAAAATATTGCTGTAATTTTAAATTTTTAAAAATCCCATGATTCAGAACCTTACTCTGGATTGTATGTTTTGCTTTAGTTTTTTAAGTATATATTTAAAGACACACTCATATACAAACTCAATACAGGAGAAGAAATGAATCACTGTAAACTTCTAGGTTATACTGTCAATAAACCATCCCAAGTTACACACAGAACATTTAGTCATAAACTCTAGAAAAATACAAGCAATTTTTAAAAATTTATTTTAAATCTAAATAATGTGGATCAAAAAACATTCATATTCATCATAATTTCTCTTTCTATTCTCTTAATATTCAAACTATTTGACAATCTTACAAGTTAAACCGTTTTCACAGCTTAATTATTTTACTTGTTATTTATTTACTAGTTCTATTGACAATAATGTCCCGAATTGTGGGACATATATATATATATATATGTTCTATCTCACTTTATCTGAAAGGTCATAGCCAATTTTCTAGTTCCATTTAAATAAAAAAATTTTTGAATGTTCTAATAGAAGAACAAAATGTTAAACTTAGGAAAACACAAGTATTTAGTTATTTTTGAAAATTAGGTAAACACTATAAAAATAAATTGTGCAGGGTTCAGTTGTAACTCTGGGTTGTAATTACATGTTTGAGGATAACATTTTCAAGGCAAGTAAAAATGTTCCTGTTTTCTTGCTATTGTTTCATTTAATGTATTTAAACATTGAAATATGTGATACTGCTGAAATTATTGTGAATCTTCAGACAATTTTGCAGAGTATATTAATTTGAAAAAATTAATCAATTTTCAAAACATTTTTACTCATAAGATATGTCATAAATTACTACTTTAAAATCTGCATTCATCACATTTTCAATAGAAATTTATTTCAGTCAGTTTCTGAATGGATTATCCATTTATAAGTGCTCATTTTTATGACAATTTTCCTTTTTCTCACTTCATTTCTATACATATAAATATGTAACTCTATTAATCATATTTCTTGTTTAACTCACTAAAGTAATTTATCATTTTTCAGATTAAACTTAGAATCCTTTTTAATGGTACTGATTCTCATTAGGAGCTAAATTGTAATCTTAACACTTTTGCATACTGTTTTGAGATGGATTTATCTTTCTCCTGTTGTCTATCTAGATCCATGTGTTTAATTTATTCACGCACTTCTTAGTGCCTAAAAATAAATTTTATCATATTATTCAAACACATTTTAAAAATTCATATTTATTTTCTAACTAATTTTGTATTATTTCAGTCTTGCTGGGTTTTTTTACATATGGCCTTTAATTTTCTGTAATGCACAATAACAGTATGAAATATGTGCAACATGCATTTAATGTTATATTTAAAACCCATTTAATAATATGCATATATTTAATATGTATTTTTAAATATCCCTGTACCTCTTAAAATATTTTAAAAATATGTGTTAAACATGCATTTTGCTGCCACAAGCTTGTGTATTATATACACCAAGACTGTGACTACAGAAACTGGAACCTATGCAGACTAACAGGAAGCCCGTGATGACAGAAGTAGCTCTAGGTCCCATGGACAGGTCTCTGTATTACCAGGGCTTACAGAAGAGACTGGGTATGCCCTGCTCCAGCTCAGCGGCCACCAGGCAACCTGTTTCCTTCCAAGTCCCAAACATCACATGTAGGGCACACCAGAAGCATTAAGAATCTCTCAGAAGCAAATAATTTCAGAGTTATGAAATTTTCTATGTATGTGAATCATCCACACAAAACTACTCATCCCTTAGGACCTGAAATATAGACTATGTATTATTGCCTTTAAGGATAGTGTCTACAGAGGGCTGCCCTGCTTTTATTGCTTACAAGACTCAGCAAGTGTACATGTCTTTGGAATTAAAAGCATAAAACATAAATAGAAATCACTTAATACAACAGCTGACAAGCAAGCATCATGGATATTTGTCACAATTCTCAATTTATTAGTTACATTCATACAAGGCAGAAAGACCAGGGTAACCAGCATAGGTAAAACTACAAAATAATCTTTCACAAGAAAATGAAATGAAATAAAAAATTCTCCAGTCTGCTTTGTTTTCATGAAAGAAATACACTTACATGTGTGAATCTAGATGATGATTCTTGTGTATCAATAATTCTACATTTGGTTATTCAGACTAAAGATATTCTTAGTTATAAATAATCACAATGTAATTGTAAAAATCACACGTTTCCAAAGGAAACGAGTATTTACAAAAACAATTTTACAACTACAAAATAAATAGTATCAGGCTAAATTAAAAAGTATCCACTAAATAAGATTTGATAATGCAAAACAATGCTATTGCAACATCAAAATATAAATAAAAATATAAAATATATGCAGCACTCAAACGTAAATATTAATAAATGTGGATTTGTATGAAAAGATAAATTGGTAAATCTTGTTTCAGGAACCCTGTTATGAAATCCTCATTCATAAGGTATAGATCTGCTTATCATTCACAATACTTTTAGGGATATGTTTTACTCTGCCTAAAACAGATGGGACTAAGAAATCAAGACTGCTAACCATCATTGTTTTCAAGCAAGTCTCATACATATAACTTTCTCCTATGCATGGATTTCAAATTATAGAAATAAATTGAGCATGAAAAGCTTTCATTGTTTGGAGATAATTCGCTGTATAAAATTTATTTTCAGCTTGTTGAATGTTGATTCTAAATAACACAGAAGACTCTGTTCATTTAATCTGCTTCAGATAGGTGATGGAGTTATGATTGATTCCTGCCATTGTTGATCACATATTCTTCAGAAAAATCATAAGAAGGTTAGGAACGCATACAAATCTGATAGATGAAGGGTGACTACCACAAATATTTTGTGTCTGCCCCGTGAACTCTTGGGAGAGAGGTCCTGGTATGATTAGACAGAGAAAAATGACTCAATCTTCAAGAGAGGATGGAAATTTCATAGGCAAAAGACCAAAACCATGGAGGCAGTAGCGCAGTATTATGACAAAGTGTTCTGTGCAGTAATACCCTGTGCAACTTAGAATCAATGTTCTCAGGGTTTCTTGGAATCTGGAAAGTTTAGACTTGTCAATTATTTTAAATGAGCTAAAATTACTCAGACAGGTAGATAATCTTCAGTTTGGTATAGGATACGTTCAGTTATCTCTGAGTGATATTATTATGAGAATCGTTCTTGCTATGTGAGATATTTTTTAAAAAATCTTCACTGCTGATTATTTCTCAGTCTCTGCAAATTAATGGATTATACACAAAAGCACAAACCTGGAATGCAGAACGATGAGACTTGCTCATAGCTGGATCACTAAAACAGCTACGGCCCACTTGCCATGTACTTAAGGAGACTGTAACTTCAAGTGCAATGTATTACTGATGGTCCCCTTCTCTCTCCTTCCTCCCTTTTTGCTTTATGACAATTTACAATATAAGGATCTTCTGTAAATATTACAGTGTCTGCCTTACCTGTAACACTTACAAATTTGAAAGCAAGATGTTTGATTTTCTTATTAGTATAAGGAAAGAAACAAATGTTCTTTTCATTTTTTTTGGAGGAAAGACCTTCACTTGTTCATGAGTCAAAAAAAGAATTTTACTATTCTTTTCACTCATTTTTTTTCCATTTACTTTTTGATGCAATATATACATATTTGCAAGTTGGGTAATAAGTTCCCTTTCAGGGGGTTAAGAGAACTAAATTTTAATCACAATTTTCTAGGATCATAAGGAAAAGGTACAAAAATCCTCACAAAGGTATATTACTATTCAGTTGTCACTGTAAATCAGAGATTCATTGCAAATGAATTTAATAATTTTTTAGTAAATTTAAATTTTATCAAAAACTGGGTAAATATGCTGTGATTTAACCTGAAATACTATATATTTTTTTTGGTGGCACTGGAGATTGTAAAAAAAATTAGTAAGTGCTACAAATGAAACAATATTAACCTTCAAACAACTGTAACTTATTTAATTCATATAAGTTGCTGAATGATTAATTAGCAATGGATCTATGAAACTTTTTTGTAATTTTCATAAGTATCTATAATCCATAATACATGACTTTGCCTACCAGTTGTAGCACTACTTTTAAGTATTAACAATATTTTCAACTGTCTATAGTGATTTATTGTCATCATAGCAAAGTGAAATACAACTTTTTCAAATATAAGGCTAAGAAAACAATCAAGAACTACTCACTTTTGTTGAGACAATATTTGTTCCTGAAATACCTTCTGCACTGCACAACTGTTCAGTAGCGAAGAACTTCAACAGAATATCAATTCTCTTATCTGATCTTGCAAGCCTCAACCTCAACTGGGCACAAAAAAGAAGCATTTTCTGTTTCAAAAATCACAACAGAAATAAACAGTTCCTTAGCCGAAATACCTGAATGCAAAAAAAAAAAAAAAAAGATTTATTTCACTTAATATTGAGGTCTCAAGATTCATAAATTTTCCTACAAATGTCTTACAATTATTCCTCTTTATGACAGAGTAGTATTTCACTGTGTATTAATACCTAGTTTTGTTTATTCATTCATCTCTTGATGGACATATAGGCTGCTTCCATGGTTTAGCTAATACGAGTTGTGCTGCTATAAACACGAGCATGCATGTTATTATGAAACCTCCAAAGAACTTTAAACTAAATAAACCTTTCCTTCCTTCATTTTGGGTGTCAGGTATTTTTTCTCAGCAATAAGAGGAAATTAAGCAAGACAAAATCGGTACTGAGAGAGTAGGGTCATTGCTGTTATGCTGCCTGTCCATGTGGATTAAGAGCCTTGGTAATTAATTTGGAAAGGTTTTGAGATACTGACCAAAAATACAGCACGTGTATGCTGTACCTATATTGGAGATTGTGGTCAGAGCCTGGAAAAATTAGAGTACTGATGGAAATACTCCAGTTAAGGTGAAACACAGGAGGTTTCTATGGAGAAGACTGCATCAGTTGCTGCATCCTAGGTAATATGTTGTGTTTTGGCTGAAGGTTGGCCTGCATTTTGCTTGTGTTTAGAGAGATTTCTTGGGTGGAAGAAAAATTTTAGTACTGTCTACTGTTGGGATGGTAGCATGGGTACTTCTGCGAGCCTTTAGCCAGATCTATTTTGAGAATCAAGAGTAATGTGCCCAACAGTATGATTTAAAATATTGTGAGTTTTGTCAGGGATAAAACCTCCAGTAAAGCTGTGTACTATAAAGACAGAACTGAAATCTTGATTGCTGAGAGGGAATAGAAGTTTGGAAAAGCCATGAGCACGGATTGTCTAAGGAAACCTGCAAGAAAGGAGCAAAGCCAACCCAAGAGAGAAGCATTGGGAGCTACAACCACCAGAGGTGTCATGGGAGTGGGGTCACTCAAGCCTTTTAGAGCTCACAACCAGATTGCTTTAGATGCTGAGCATGGAAGTCCAGGATTTAATGTTTGCCCTGATGGATGTTGGACTTTCTTTGGTCCCATTCCTTTGTATCCTCCTGTTTGTAACTTTTGCTATGAAAATGCTTATCTTGTGCCATTGAATTTTGGAAGTGTTTTAATTTGTTTCCATTTGTGCAGGGGGTTGTAGCTAAGAAGCTGCCTTACATTTCTCAGGAGACTTGGGATATGAATTTTTCATTAATGCCGAAACTGCTAGGACTTTGGCAACTTTTAGAGATGGACTAAATGTTTTTTGCATAATGGATGTGCATGAGTCTTTGCAGGGCCATGGGTGGAATGTTATGTTTGTGTCTGAATGTCTCCCTAAAGCCTCATGCAGTCATGGGATACAGGTCTTCAAGGCAGCTGAGTCTAGCATTTGTGATTGGTTTGTTGCCTAGCACTGGGATTGGCAGTGTGAGTACTTCACTTGCTCTGGGGCAGGAAGATGGCTTACAATGTAAGGGAGGGAGGAGGCATGCTCTTCCCTTTTTGTTCTTGTCACCTTTGTGACTTCCACCACCTTGAACGACTGCCCCTGTGCTATACCACTCTGCCTTGAAGCCAGTTGAGTACATACTGAAAGCTCCAAAAAACAGTAAGCTAAATAAACCTTTCCTTCCTTCATTTTGGGCATCAAGAATTTTGTCTCAGCAATAGGAGAAAAGCAACCAAGACAAAATTGCAATATGATGTCTTTAACTTTTTCAAAAAGATACCTAGAAAGGGAATAGTTGGGTAAAATGGAGTTTGTAGTTTAAGATTTTTGAGTAATCTCCTTACTAATTTCCACAATGGTTGTACAAGTTTACATTTCTACAAACATTATAGAAGCATTCCTTTTCCCCAACAGCCTCATCAGCATTTGTTATTACTTAATTTCTTTATGATAACTTTCTGGGTTGAGATGGAAACTCCATGTCCTTATACTTTGCATTTTTCTAGTTACCTCTTCTCTAGTGGTACTTTTTTGGCCATGTTTACTTCTTCTGAGAACTGTCTAAATAGCCTCTTTAATAAATAGTGTTGGGATTTCATACATTTTCAATCCTAATTTATTTCAAAATTCTGTCAGGTTGCAGATATAAACTCATTGAGAAAACATATTTCTCTTGTATGTGCATCTGTGTATGTGTCTGTGTATGCAATTTGTATGTATAAATGCATTTCATTCCTTAGTTTGGACATCCCCAGAGGATGAACCTGAGAAAAGCATTTTAAGATAAATAATTTATTTGAGAAATGGTCCAAAAAATCTTAAGTTGTATAGAACAGTGAGAGACATAAGGAGAAGTAATCAATGCAAGGTATGCCAGTGAGTGGCTGACCACTTGGGATAGTTTTGGGTTCACATACCTAGGAACCTCTGGGAAAACTCAGAGGATGCCTCAGAGTCTCCTGATTCCTGCAGGAAATTAGTTGAGATGCTTATCCATAAACTTAATTCCACTAACAGGTAGGGCTGTTAGTAGATATATTTATTTACTGCCTAAAATTCCTTGCCTGACATTCAAGCAACCCAGAGAAAAACCTATGGTAAATACAAAGGTATTACAGTCAGTAAGCCATAGTAGCAAACAAGCCCAATTTTAAGGACAAGACACCAGCACAACATCTTAGGACATATACTTAAGTCTTACATGAGCATTGGTTTCTCGTTTTCAGAGACCTATGAATTATAACAGGTACCTCTCCTCCACAAAATGAACTTTTGATGGGAAAAGAAGAAATCCAAATACTCAAATGTGGAAGAAAAGTTATATAATTAAGTACACATCCACCACTGATGTCTACCGAGTTTAGGATTGCATTGTTCAACAATGCAAATCTGTCCTGTCTTGCTTACATTTTCATTACAGGGACAAAATACCCCACATCCACAAGTTAAATGAAGAAAGATTTATTTTAGTACACAGTTTGCAGAGATTTCAGTCCATTGTCAGCTGACTCTAAGGCAGGGAGGCATGGTGGATTGGCATGATAGAGGAGGAACAGTCTATGGCAGGGCAGGCAAGAAGAAGCTGTTTTCCTTTCCCTTTTACACCATCCAAGCTATAAGCCTATTGGTTGGTGCTACCCATACCCAGTGTGGGTTTTCCCATTATAAATACCCAGAATTATGCTAAACCAATCAGTGGGAAATATTTTAATTACCACACACATTTAATCCATATTCACACAACCTAGATACAGACACATTTGAAAAGTACAATCTATGAATGCTTGAGGTTTTGAGGCAATATCTGAATATAAGTTTAAAAACCTCCCTATCCTTGGAGTGAGGAACATTTATTGAGTTTTGTGTCTACATCCCATATCTATGAGGTCTTGATCTATAACTTGGGAGGCCTTTCTGTTTTCTATTTTTTGCCCATGATGACATTTCAATGGAGTACTTGTGAACTTCATATCTAGGAGTGTGCAATTTTTCACCTAACTTACCCTCTGTAGACTACTGAAGCTAAAAAATATATTTATTTGTTTTCAATATCAAACATTTTATCTAACTTTTAAAATTCAGATTCATGATATTTTTAACAGAATAATTATCTTAGTGCCCTAGTTGGTGTGATAGTCAACACATTGAGTCAACTTGAGTAAGAAATGCCCAACTAAATTGGATCAGCATATTTCTGGATGTGGGTGCAGGGATTTGCTGAAGCCAGAAGACTCATCCTGGGTGTGTGAGACAGCAAGCCATATGCTTGACACTCAAAGAATAAAAGGGAAATGAAGGAAGGCTCACTTCTGTTTGTTTGGTGGAACCCCACTCTTAGCTGTCGCCTTGAACCTTGTCTCCTGCTTCCAGTGCAGACTCTTTTGTCTCCAGGACAGACTTTTCAGACTTACATCTCAGACCTTTTGGTCTCCTGATGTGGACATTGTCCTACAGTGAGCTCCGCGCCTTCAACTGGATCCTTCAGATCTCTAGCTCTCAGACTGTCGTTTTGCACTTTTCCATACCTGACTTGGCAGGAGGCTATTGTAAGCCAACCTTGTAAATTCTTACGTATTTGTATATACTGCAATAAACATCATTTTCTAGTGAGTACTGGCTGATAGAGTTGAGTTTTTAGTTATTGTATTCCACTGAGTTCTTGTCACAGATCTCTATATTGTTTGCTGCCATAGTTTAGAATATTATGAGTAAAGCCAAAACATTATGTATTTTTCTTTAGCTATTTTTTCCAACTAAAATCATTTTAAATCTGCTATTTTAATTGTACTTCTGTTTAACAAATAATGAGATGATCACACCCCTGAGGGCATCTCTAATGATTATAGATTATTAATTGACCACCATTTCTTAAAGTTTTATCTTTGCCAGCTGGAAATAAGAATACATTTTAATTCCAATCTCACTCATGGTCTGATTTTTCTCCCTTACCTCTTATTCTCACTTGTAGGCCAACTAAAAAATTCATGTATTACTTTCTATTTTTCAATCCATTTCAGACTTACATCAAATATTTTATGCGCCACACTAGCGTGTTTTCAAATTTTTTCTAAGTTATGAACTGATCTGGTACTTATTTCTCTTTCTCAAAAATCTCAGGCATTATTGCTAAATGTTTACTCCATTGCTTACTATGAATCACTTTATCACTTTTCTTTGAACTTTCAATAAAAAGATTCATTATTTCTAGCTATCTACCCCAAAGATATACACGTGTGTTATGTTTTTCAATATTGCTGCACCTAATTTATGTAGTGATTTCAGACTGACTATTGATAAGTTAATTTATAAGTTGGTAATGCGTAATCTATATTTTCTTGAGTTTAAAGTGAAAGTTTCATTTTTAATGTTATTCATAACAAATTTACCTGTGGATCAACTCTGTTTTCCTCACTCATACAATACAGATGAAATGAGTAACCACTGGCCAGAAGTTTACTAAGAACCTGTAAAAAGGGAAAAAGCAACTTCATTAACCAAGGATTTGCTGACAAGTTGTGAACAAAGCCAGCCACATGCCTTAGAATGCCACCAGTGAAGTGGAAAAGCATAAAACTTTCTGAGAAACAGTCATCTCAGAGGAAGCAAAATTGTGTATACACAGACTAGTCATAAAAACTACCATATGTTGCTTGTATAAACGTATGTAAAGTTATATATATATATATATATATATATATATATATATACACATACATACATGTGTGTGCATGTGTGTGTGTGTGTGTGTGTGAAATAAGCAAATATATTTTGGCAAAATGAAAACCTCCCACTTAAGGTGCTTTAAAAATAAATAAAATCAATTATATTGACGTTGTTCTATAAATAACTCATGACAAGAAAACTCAAAATCATAACAAAAGCTTATTAAGAGAAAAAGACTATTATGTTCACTAGACCCAAACAAGAATTCATTTACATGTCAGAAAGAAAATAAAGGATGTTTGTGAATATTGAGTACCTTATAGAATACATAACTAATGCTATATCAATTAAGGAATATACAAGAATTAAAGTGTTGACTTAAGCACTAATAATTGAACTAATGGTAAACAATAGTATATTTTATACTGAAATCTAATGGATAATTATGAGCTACAATGAGTCATGCATCAAATATGTTAGTTCAATAGGAAAAATAGTGAATGCTTTAAAACTAAATATTTTTTAAATCTTTCAAAAAAACAGAGTTGGGAAATGAGACAGGCGGTGCTGAAGTTGTGGTGGGATATAACATTTATGTTGATAAAATCTCTTTCAAGAGAAGGAACATTAAATATATCAATGTAATATATATTTAACACCAGCTGTTAAAAATTTTGTCTACAAAAGTAGTGCAGTATTGCTGTGAGGATTTGCAAGGGAAATGATTTAATATAGGACACATAATTTATAGAATTACTTTATAATAGTTACCCAAAGAGTCAAACACAAAATGTGAAGGAAATCTATCCACACACTACAGATGCTAAAGAACCCTGCTGAGGGCCTGGATCCCATGGTTATGTGTCATGCAGGTCTGTTTCACGGATCTGCACTGGGAAGGTCCAAATATCAGCAGTGGCATCTAGAAAGTCTATGCGAGCAGGGTGAAGGATCTGTGCCAGTAGGCTGAGTGTTTTGCAATGGAGCCGAGAAGTGACGCTCAATACAAGGACCAGATTCCCCCGAAAAGTACCACAGCCATCCCTAGTGACAAAGAAGTCCCAAGTTCCTCTGATGATAGCAACCGAGTTCGTATCAGGAAGCCAGCATGACAACCTTCTCCTGGAGATTGAACAACACACATCTTTCCCTCCAGAGCCAGTAAGTAATGCTCAAAGTAAGGACCAGAGCTTCCCCAAAGTGAACCACAGTCATTCTCAGTGACAACAAGGTCCCGAGCTCCTCTGAGGATGGAAACAGCCAAGTTCTCAGGAAAGAAGCTCAACAAGCTCCTCCAGGAGAGCCAAAGGCAATAGGAGAACCAACAATACTACCTCTTTCTCTCCTGCTCTCCTTTTTATCTTGGCAAAAATCTTCAGGTGGGCCATCCACACTCAGCACTGTGCTGATTCAATTCAGCTGGTGTCACAAGTTGACCACCAGTTGTCAATTCACCACATATGGAAATAACAACATAATTCTAAAACTTTAAAGAAAAAAATAAGAATAATGAAAAGTAGGAGAGAGAAAAGAGGGAAAGAAGGTGACAAACATTAGAGCATGAAACAGGAAAAAAAAAACCTAAAAAACAAAAATCTATTTGCCGAACTTGTAGCCAGTAATTTCTCAGTTACTGAAGTGTATTGCTCAATCATTATGAATATACATGTTTCACATATGTGACGGTTCTTTGATATTCCTATCAATAATTTATGTACAGAACCAGAAGTCCTGCAATCGAACTAAGAACACATTGTAGAATCAGGAATATATGAGTAAAGGAACAGTTTGCTTTGATTAATAAACTAGGTAGAGCTCTGATAAAATGAAGTGTTCTTGACTAATGATCTTACATATCATGTGTATATTCCGAAGCTATCCTTCCTATTTATGTGACACACTAAGACATATCAGAGAAACTATTATTTCATTAGAACTAACTTTATGTCACTGCTGCTTGTGAAAACTTGTGTGAATTTATTTTAATAACTAACAGACTTCATTTTGAAGATTTTGTCATCACAAATTACTGTTTTTGAGAGGGAAAAAACAAAGCACCACTCTAAATTTAGCTTATGATGCATTCCATATGTGTAGCCAAAGATTCCAGAAATATATAATGGGAATGATATTTATTTAGAATGTCTTGGTACAGTGCTCCATGATTATGTTAGTGTATGTGCTGCCGAAGTGAGCACAGTGTGATTATGTTTGGATTATCATAAACAATAGGCTATTTTATTTTCTATCAAAAGCAAAATAGCCGGGCGTGGTGGAGCAGGCCTTTAATCCCAACACTCGGGAGGCTGAGGTAGGAGGAGCGTTGTGAGTTTGAGGCCGGCTTGGGCTACAATTCGAGTGCAAGCCTGGCCTGAGCTACATAGTGCGACCCTGCCTCAAAAAAACTAGGGCTGGGAGTTTGGCTCAGTGGCTTAAGTGCCTGTCTGGCAGGCGCGAGACTGTGAGTTCGATCGCCAGTGCCGCAAAAAAAAACAAACATACAAAAAAACAACAACAACAAAGTAATTTATTTAAATCTGAATAGGGAGTTTTTTTTTTTATAAAAGAACAAATATATTCAAAGTAAAGTTGTAAAAAACATTGAAAATGGAGATGGAAAACAAAGACTAAATATACAGTAAAATAGATTTAATAATAGCAATATTCCACCTGATGTCAAGCCATGAATGACAGAATTATGATGAAACAAACGTTCCCATTTTCTAGTCTACAACAAAATAAGGTGTTTAGAAAATGAATGTGAATATCTGCTGCAATTATTTGCAATAAAGCATCCAGTGGATACATACGAAGATCAATATCCTTTGAACAGAAGAATAGGTAAAGAAAATATAGTATCAGTTCACAAGGGAGGATTACTCAGTCATAAAGAAGAATGATATTTTGTCATTTGCAAGAAAATAGATGGAGCTGACGATTATCATGTTAAGTGAAATAAGTCAGAAACAGAAAAAAACATATTACGCATATTTTCAAATGAATGAAAATTCAGTTTAGAAAAAAGAAAATAAAAAAAGATTACTTGAAACTAGAGGAATTATATGGGACTAGGAAGTATATGAACAGTAGGGGCAGAGGACCAGGGAAGGCAAAAGCACAAAAAGAGGACTCACAAATCCTCAGTGCCTCAGGTATTGATGTTTGGAAATAGCACAGGGAATTCCATTTATGTGTACAGTGAATGAGTGATAATAATTATACTGAAATAAAATGGATAAAACTTTAAATAGCAGAAGTAGGAATAATAACTCATTACCAAATAATATTTATTTCCCAAATGCAGAGTAATTTAATTTTTGCAAATAAATCCACATCTTTTCCCATGATGAATAGCAATGAAATAACACAGAAAACCAGTTAGCTAATTTTGATGATAGCCTATAAGGAAATCATTTCATATGATACATAAAGATAAAATCTCTTTTTTAGATGGTCCTGGGGATGGAACCCAAAGAGCACTGGATTATATCTCCAACAATTTCTATTTGTTTATTTTTCCAATTCTGACATAGGTCTCTTTCCCAGGTTAAGTCTCTGACTTGTTATTTTCCAACCGTAGCCTCCAGAGTAGTTGGAATTACAAACATTTAGCACCATATTTGGCCAACAATAAAAACCTTCAAGGTAACCAATTCAAAAGAGGAAATTTTTCATTTAATTACAAGAAGTGAAAAACTACCAGTAACATCATTCTTAATGGCAGAAGACTGAACATATTATTCCTAAAGCTAAGAACTTAAGAAAGATATTTATTCTATTTCCACTCAAAATAGTACCAAAAAAAAATGAAATCTTTCTACAAATGACACATATGTTGGTAATTTAAAAACAGTTGTTTTCAAGGAAGTCATTATCAAAAATCAAGTAAGTTTTAATTCAATAAAATGTTTGATGAGATTGAGTGTTATTATCTTCATTTATGATGATTTTGAAGAGAATTAGTCTTTCTGATTGTCCAATGGTAGAAGTGACCAATTGCATATATTCACCGCTTACTTGAATCCTTATAATTTTCCATTACAGAAAAATTAAAAAGTAAACAGAAAGAAAATGTGTTAGTGCTTATCTCTGAGACAAAATAGAAGTCAAGTGAAACAAACTATATTCAAGATTAAAAGTTAGGTTGGAGATCATTTATTTAACACTTACTTTCATTTTAGAGTGGCAAATTCCTTATCCTTTTTTTTTTAAATTGGGGTAAAACACACACACATACAAAGAGCATGCGATCCTCTTTATTTAAAATTTGCAGGTATATAGCAATGTTTTTAACTATAAACTCAGTGTTGTACAACAGATTCCTAATACATTTTCATCTTTATTTTTTTCCTCAATATTGGGAATAACGTTTTCATCTTGAATAACATAGAATTCATACCTGTTTAACATCCAATTCCATTTACTCATACTCCATGCTGTCGTGGCTGCCATTGTATTTTCCAATTTGATGAGTTGTACTACTTTACACACACTATTTTTAAGTGGAACAATGTCATATATGTATTTTAGTAACTACTTATTTCTTTTCCCACCAGGTTCATCTATATGATTCCATATGACAGGATTTCTTTCTTCTTTAAGGTTGCATAACATTCATTAATCTCTCAAAGGAAATTTATGTTACTTCTGTATCTTTGCTGTTATGAAACATACTGTAATGAACATGATAGTATAAACATCTCTTTAAGACCCTGTTTCAGACCCCAAAGTGAGATTACCAAACCACATAGTATTTCTATTTTCATTTTCTTGAAATTATTCCATACAGATTTTCATGAGTTCCATTATTTTACATCACTACTAATAGTATAGAGAATACTAATTTTTTTATATCCTTGCCAATATCAAATATTTTAAATTTATTAATAATGACTACCAGATATGTGGTAGCAGGTTATTTACCTGATGATTACAATGTTCTTGGAACTATCAACATACCCAGCCAGGTGTGGTGGCATGCCTGTAATCCAGGCACTCAGGAGGCTGAAGCACAAGGACCACCACAAGGCTAAGACCAGCCTGGGCTACACAGTGAGTTCATGGCTATCCTGAACTACACAGTGAGACTTTTTCTCAAAATAAATAAATAAATAAATAAATAAGCCTTCGAACAAAAAAAAAAAAAAAAAAAAAAAAAACTACCTGCTGGCAATTTTTATCTTTTCTTAGGAAATGTTAGTTCAAATCCTTTGTCCATTTTCCGTTGGGTTATCAATCTTTTTACTCTTGAACTGTACAAATTCCTTCTATATTTGGATTAAGCCCTTATTCGAAAGTTTACAAATATTTTCTCCCATTTTACAGGTTGCCTCTTTAGTTGTTGATTGTTTTCTGTATTCTGTACAAGATTTTAGCTTAAAATAGTCCCACTTCCTTATTTCCTTTCATTGCTAATATCAGTATCAGAAGGTTTTCTTCTAAAAGCTTAGCAAAATGGGTAGATCTCAAAACCATAATGCAAAGTGAAGTAAGACTTAACCAAAAATTAAACAAACATATTTCTAATATGAGAGATTCAAAATACAAAGGATGTGAACAGCAAACGCAGAACCACACTAAGAAGCAGAGAAGTAGCCTCGGTAGAGATGGAATGGGGTCTGGGGAAAATGGGTAGGAGGGTGTAAAATGATCAAAATGCACTATTTGGATGCATCAACCCCCCAAGGCATTCATTGTCTTGTATATCTTGCATTCACTGTTGTTTACTATTGTAACCATGTTTATATGTGTCAGTGTGATAGACTTTTTAAATATGTGGCTCAATCATACTAAAAATACTACTTTTAAAATATTCCATTTTACTGATTTTGTTATTCCCATATAAGTCATAGTTATCTTTTTCTGACTCTAACTGTATTTTCCTAACCATTTCAAAGTGTTGTAAATATCTTTTCAATTTGAGCTTTAGACCTATGCAGAAAAATTTAAAGTCAAAATGAGACACAAATGAGAAAGGCCTTTCTTATTGAAGGAGCAGAGTGTCACATCATTTTTTTATAATACAAATATACTTATCTATTTTCTTTCTGTCTTTTTGCTTTTCCCTTCCCTCTTTCCTCCTTTCCTTTATCCCAAATTTGTTTATATGCATACATAAGATAGCTAAAATGACTATACTACTAAATGTATTAGTTACTGAAAAAGAACAGTTAATACTCATATGATTAGATCAATTTTACATGTCTATATCTATTAATCTAAACAATCCTTTTGAAGGTAACAAAATGTAATAATGTAACCATTGTCAAATTCCTATCATCTTGTTTTGTAAACCTATAATGTTATTGTATTGGATTTGTGGTTGTCATTTGTCTCTTGTTTTTTGTCTTAGCTTTCTGTGTCTTTTTTCCCTTAAATAAAAAATTTAAAAAACCAGAAGCAAAAACAAACCAAATATACTTATCTCTGACTCAAAACGTTTCTTACAAAAGGAATTACATGAATAAATGAATATGTATTACGTATGTTTATATTCCTATATATACACTTATGCACGTATAGGTGGACAGATAATACATTTCTAATAAGAAAATTGAACATACTGATATTGAAATGCCCTATATTCAATTTTTGTTTCTTAAAGCAGCCCCATCCATTTTTAAAAGTGTCCCAGTGTAGAAATCAGTAAGTTTGTTTTCAGAGCAGCAGTAACGTGGGTCCTCACAGTCACTCTACAGCAATAGAATAGCAGTTTCCAAGTTTCTCCCACCCACAATCCAGTCGCTGAGTAAATTTTATCATTCAAAATACTAATTTGAAGGAACGTAAAAGAGGTACTCACAAAATGGCCAAATTAGTGAAACAAAGGACAGGTCAATAACATTTTTACTCTGTGAAGAAAATATCACATAGTTATAATGCACAATTTTCTAAATTCTATAAACAAACTATAATTCCAATCTTATTGACCCGAATATAAACAATTTCCAGGCTACATTAGAGTTCACAGCATAATTGCTTCAATAAACCTCTTTTCCTACAGCATGACAATTCAGTGATGATGAATGGATCAAAATCTGGTGACCACACGCATTACCTATGTGCCAAGGGCTGATTCATACCCTGTGCCTAATTGGTTTCATCCAAGTGTAAAGCAAAAATTCTGCAGTCAGACACATGTGATAGTAATTGGGCGATGCTCAACTTGTCTGATAAAAGACTTTTGCCAGCAGCTCATATTGCTTTGTCTTTGGTGCTTGGTATTTGTCATAACATTTGCAGCTATTTTTTTTGAAACAAGTGTAACATAATTTTTTTTCCTAATCTAGAAATGTAAGTTTCCCTGATGTCTCAGTATTTATGATCTCTTCTCTGCATTTAGCATTATAATTCATCAGATTTAAGATAGCAAGTGTTATTTTGTGCTTATTCTTTCGAAAGCTACAAATTTCTTTCTTAGCAGCAAACTGCTGCTTTGAAAATGCCGCAAAACTTTAGTGGCTTCTTGCCACTATTTATACAGCTGCCAAGAAAAGCAACAGGATGTGGGCAAATGACTCTTCAGCTCATTGAAGCTCTTTCTCCTCTCTATTTTTATAATCAGGTCTCTGTTCACTTAGAGACGTTTTGTCGCCATTGATTTTATTATCCATGAAGATGCTGGAGTTCAATTGATTGTTCTAAATTTATGACGTCTCTTTCTGGTTTTGTTGCAGTATTAATGATTTTCATCCCATTGGTAATTTTATGCTATGGTGAAGCACTGATGAATCCTAATCAATCTTGAGTTGAAATTACAATACAATACACTAACAATAGAAAAGCAATTCTAACAAATATGAATATTAATACAAATGATAGTAGTCTGAGACTATCTTTGTCAGTTTGCCCTGCAGAAACAAAATATTACAGAAAACAGGGCTTAAAGAATAAATATTTGTTTCTCCCAGTCATGAAGGTTGGGGAGCTTAAAATCCAGGTGCCAGTAGATTGAGTTTCTGGCAAGAATTCTCTTCCTCAGTTTCAGATGACCTTGTTTGTTTTGTGACCTGCTATGACAAGCAAAGAGGAAAAAAATCAAGCTTTATTTCTTTCCTCTAGTTTGTTTTCCTCACATATCTACCTTTAGGTTTTATTTGTATTTTTGTTTTTGGTGATTTTAAGTCAATTTTAGGTGTTTGATTCAAGAGGAGTAATGGTAGAAAGAAAAAAACCTTTTTTCTTCTATTACAGTACCTGTACATGGATGTGATCTCAGCACTTTGTGAAGCTGAGGTAGGAGGATCACAAGGTAGAGACAGTTCTGAGCAGCTTATAAATTTAAGGAGACCCCATCATTAAATTTAAATAAAAAAGAACTGGTGATATAACTCATTGTGAAGATCTTGGATTCAATCTCCAGTACTACAGAAAAGAAAAAACAAAACACACACACACACACACACACACACACACACACACACACACTTTACCACTAAAACGTATGCCAATAGTTAAATTTTAAATATCACCAAACACTCAGTTGTTCTTGTTTGCAGAAATAAGAATTTGTGACAGCAGATAAATGTTCTGTTTCCAGTTATTCTTAATGTAGGCTTTTCTGATTAACGCTAAATTTTGTAAAACAACATTGCAACACTCAAAAAATGTTCAAATGTGGTAATATGCTACTGAAAAATTCGCAGTTGTCCCTGTGTGGGCCTGGGTACCAGATATTTTGATTCAACCAACCACAGATGGAAAATACTGACATATACATTGCACTCATACTGAGTATTTATGAACTTTTGTCTTGTCCTTCCTCTTTTACCAATACATTAGAGCAACTACTTTCGCAGAATTTGTATTTTATTAAGTGTCATAGATAATTTAGAGAGGACAAATATATTAAAAGATGAATACCAGCTTTTTTGCAAATACTATCTGTTTTTATATAAGGGACCTACGCATCAAGGAATTTTGTTATTCCAGGAGACACCCAGTCTTCCATGGATATCAAAAGATGACTGCATTTGCCTAAAAATAATAATTAAACAACATTCCTGTTGTCTGCAATGGATAAATGAATGTCTCTTTATCAGCTACTAATCTTATCATGACTGTTCTACCTTCATGGTCTAATCAGCTTCTTGAGGTGACACCTGGCTTAGTCATCATGTTGGGGTTCTTAGTTCCAACTGTGAACCTGCACACTATGTGACATTTATTCACAACAATGACTAATGAAACGGTGTAGCTATTTTAGGGGATTACAAGCTTTTGAAGATGTGATCTGAGCATTTAAATGCTGTAATATAGATAAAATAAAAATTATTTTTTTACATTGACCTCTAATATGGTAAGTCACTTTTTATAACATCATATTTCATTAAGTACCATCAGCAGTCCAAAGGCAGTATTCTGGAGTTATACATGGGACAGATTGATTTCAGTGGGGTACTACAAGTCGTTGCACATTCTGCTATATAATGGAAGCAAGAAATGCTTAGAGAACTTCACAATTGAAAAGAGACTAAAAACACTAACAAGCTGATTGTCTATATCTGGAAAAAATATTAACATTACATTGGATCACTTTACTTTCACTACAACCAATGAGCATGTGTCTCCCTTTTATAAATCAAAGAATGCATACAAATACAAATATTTACACTATTCCACAATTCGAATAACTCACTCTTATGATCATACTTTTACAATTCCTATATAATTACTTCAACATTTGTATATATCGAATATTTCACAATGAAACTGGTTTTACAATAACATTTTCTGATAGCAAAAAGGAAACCAAGAGAAGCATGCATCCAGCTATAATCTATAGGCCACAGCAGGCATCAGTAAACATTGCTCAAACTGCATGTACTATGACAAATGCAATCAACCAAAAATTTTAAGAATATTAATAAGAATTTTATAACTTTGATTAGTCAAAGTGTAAGTTTATATCTGAAATGAGTAATCTGAGTTTCCTTTTAGATCTTGTAATTTTGCCTGTCCCTACATACACTGTAAAGTATTAGTATTTGAAATATTTTAAAGCTATATATTCAGAAAAAATTACCTTCTCTCCAAAACTCTGTTCTACTTCACTAGCTTTATCAAATTTGAGATTACCTGCGATTACAAATAGATAATGTAACACTTTGTTCTTCAGCACCCAACAGTTAACATTCATTGGTTTATTTTAAACCAGATGAAAATTTCTGCTTAATTAATAGATCTACAAATACCACAGCAGATTTGACCAGAAATTTCATATATGTGAAATATATGTGTTATACATTAAAAAGTTAAAATTATTATTTAAGCATAAGTTAAAATGTTTTCAACTAATTTTCATATTTTCTATTTGCATAAAGAGCTCAAATATTTTAGTTTTCATTTTAATAGTATAAAATACTAGAGAAAAGTCTGTGTTTTTCAAGGAATAAAGAAAAAAATCTTAATGTTGCTTAAATTTAATTTAAATTTTAAAATGTTTACAAATTTTAAGTTTAAATTTATTATTTAAATTTTTAGTTTTAAAAATATTAAAACCCTTAAATATTATTTAAAAATTTTGAGTTATTAATGTAAATTTAAATTTTAAGAAAATTTAATAAAATATTGACATTTTTAAAAATAGTGCAAAAATAGTGTACACACCAACACACAAACATATACACACACGAAGTACATGTACAACCACAGAACTTTTGACTGGCATTAATAACATCTGGTTAAAGCTTTACAATCTGCTCATCTGCACAGGAGATACTAATTTTACACACAAAATGACTGTCCCATTTACTCAGTGTTTCTCCATTGGGTAGCCAAATGAAAATTATGTAATAATAAGCAAAGAGTTTGTTTCAAATATTACCTTTAAAATGTGTTTTCCCTGGTAACGATAATGTTTTTCTATGTAAGGAAGATAAGCAACATAAATGTAAATATTTATACTATTTCACAATTCGAATAACTCACTCTTACGATCATACTTTTACAATTCCTATATAATTACTTCAAGCATATATGTTAGTTTACTAAGAATTGTTGAATTGAACTCTAATAAACACCTCAAGGAATTACAAAGGTTTTGGACAATAAATTGTTTCCTACTTTCATTTACCACTTTCTCAATTGGATGCACACTACACAGACTATATTTATTGATGACTTACACTTATATTTTCTTCTCTATTCCTGAGGTGAATGTACATATTTTTGAAGGTATTTCCTAACTCCCATTTAACTATCTGTACATATATTTATGTAACATTTGTGTATATCAAATATTTCACAATGAAACTGGTTTTACAAAACTGCATTCTTTGATTGATTTCACATTCCTTACTATTAAAAATTTTCTTCCATAATATTACCTATTATACATAACAGGTAACAAATAAAATATTTGCAACACTTGAGGTAATGGATCTGTAGCCAGACTTTTATCACCTAATTTGAAAAGGGCAGAGTCACAATCATTTGTAGCATTAATTACCTCAATTTATCACTTTTATTTTAAACTCTCCCCACTCTGTCAAATTTGGTTCCTGAAACCAGCTCCAAAATCCCTTAAGTCAATACAACAATTTCTCTCAGATCGCTTTACAGTAAAAGGAAAATCATGTAGTAGAAGTAGTGAGTTGGTATACACGTGCACATACAGTAGCTTCACAATAAATAAGACTCTCACTTGGGCTGAGTGGTGGTGGGATATAAAAGAAAAACAGTCATCTCTCAGTACTTCTAGGATTTTAATGCTATGGAAAACATTAAAACTGTGAGCATTGTATGATGAACTTTCCTTTTAATTCCCAGAATTCCTTGAATATTCAAAAAGAAGTAGCTTTCCCAACACTGTGCCCAAAAACAGCGGGTTCTTCTTGTCTGGTAAATATGCAAATCATCACTTATAAAGAATGCCTTGCAAAATAGTATTTGTCATTAGCAAGTTACGTCCTCCCCTTTTAAATAATTGCTCACAGACCAATAATTATAGTAAACTCAATTTCTCATCTGAGTGTAACATCTTCATTTAAGGATTTCAGAGCATGATTAATATGTACAGGTGATAATGGATGAAATCGCAATACTGGATCTTAAGGTTACTAGGTAGGTAGGAAAGAGTTGTCAGGAAAGATGACTGAATAGTAGAGAGAATGTTGATATGGGAAATTTGTGCTCTGGCTCAGAATTTAGTTTCCTAGTCAGATACAGTGAAACATGTCTAATAGGTTTCGTGGTTCTCTTTGAATGTTGAAGATTGTGATAAATTGCGAACGGTGGAAATAATGTCAAAAATGTGTGGCTAGAAATTTGGGGTAGGCTGAATCTTGGAAATGTAGCAACTGACCACTTATAGAAAACCCGAAGTAAAGCTTCCTGTGGTCCTGCAAAGGGTGCAGTAGACTAGAGACACACGGGAAATCCTAATTTGTGAGGTATAGTGACCGCCACAAAAGGGTAGTGTGAAGTGACTTGTCAGGTCATTGGTGGCAGTAGAGGATGTTGTTGTTGAGGTGTGTTCCTTGATGTCCTACTAAAGAAGCAAGAAAACAGGTGGCAACATTGTATCGGCAACTGGCATATAGACCAGCACATTAACTGTGGTAACAACTGGAAAGTCATGCTATTTTAGGAATAACACGGATTAGAAGATATGGATGGAAAGACTTGCACATGGCAAGACAAGGATAGCTCCATATACATTTAAAAGTCTATAAAATATAGGAATGAGTTAAAAGTAGGAGTCATTTGGTGATGAGAGTAATAGATTTTTCATGTCCTTAAATCTTCCACGAAAATACGCGGTGTTATATGAGCAGAAAAGTCAATTATCTGTGGAAAGCATATGTGACTATACAGGTCTGTAAGAACTCCAGCATATTTGTTTGTTAGAAGGGTATAACAAAGTTACACTAACTGAGCAATTTGCAACTTAAGACAATAGAATTTGTTTGTTTGTTTGTTTTGGTATGGGGGATGGAACTCACAACTTCGTGCTTTCTAGGCAGACGCTTACACCACTGAGCTAAATCCCTGGTGACAATAGAATTTTTCTCTCTCAGTTCTGAAGCCCAATGTCTATAATAAAGGTTTTTGAGGACCATGTTTACTCTTAATTTCACATGAAAATATCTTTTCTGGGGCTCTCTCCTACATTCTGGTGGTCTTACTTATGCCTTATCTTCCAATTTACCCTTTCCCTGTATCTTTTCTTGTAATTTTACCTGTGTGTAAAAAAGATTCCCTTTCAATAAGGAAATTTATATTAATAGATTAAGGTTCATGCTTATATCCACAACTACTGACTGTTTGAAATTCAATGTTTTTTTTTAAGTGGACACAATTTAACCCATACCACCCAGGAGCCATAAAACTAACGTGAAGTGTACAAACCTCCTTTAGTTAAAAATATTAGCATCAGATATTTTGCTAGAGGAATTAAAATGACAGCCTTAAAGCGCACATTTTTTTTAAATCAAAACTGACACTTTTGAGGAGAACTGGAGAAAGTTAAAAGTTTCGAACAGGTTCTTATTCATAGAGATGTGGTATAATCTACACATGATAACTAACACTGACAGAATTTTGCAAGTCTCATATTTATAGGTGCTATAAGGTAGCACCAGAGGTTTAGAAAAAATAAAATTAGCTGAACAATGTGAATTCTTGACAGCAAAAAACAGAAGCTCCCTTAGGGGAAAATCTCTTGCCTTGAAGGGATAATGTTAGGAGTATAATCTAAATTGAACATGTGAGACACATCAGGGGAAAAGGAGAAAGACAGAAAGATAGAAAGTGAGAGAGAAAACCTGAAGAAGCAAATAGAGTACTGATTTTTTGTTACTTTTTTGAAACAGAAAAATAAAATAAATTCTTGAAGCTAGGAGAGCTAGTCGATTTTCAAAACCCAGTTAAAAGTGCAAAGCAACACATATCAACTAGAAGTAAGAAGCAGAAAAAGATTGAAATTGAATCTGGTATAACATTATTGTTCTAAAAAAAGTGTAAGGAAGGTTTTATTCGAAGGTTATTGCAATTAGTGAAACTGAATCAGCAAACAACAGGACCGGAAACTTTAAGAGCTGTGGTCGGGGGACTTTAAGTAATCTCTGTCAATTGGCCTTGCAAAAAAGAAAAGTAAACTTTCTCTTCTCTTCCTCACAGGAGGTAGGAACTCTATTGAAATTAAGTTTTCTCACAGTAAGGGAGAGAACAGGTCACTCACAGTCTTCAGGCAAGTTTACAGTTTGAAGGTTCCAAGTGTGAGGTTGAAAGAGTGACAATAAACCTTTAAAATGATTTCATCTCCAAGAATGTTAAATATTTCCTGCTTTCTCTTAATGAGGAACCTAAAA
>RJWM01022515.1:0-33709 GCA_004363535.1 Dasyprocta punctata | reverse complement strand
CTGGAGAGGCCACAATGAGATGCCACCACATCATGTTCACTCGAATGGCTGTAATAAAAGACATGGACATTGATAAGTGTTGGCCAGGATGCTGAGAAACTGGAACCCTCGCGAACTGTTGGTGGGGATGTATATGGTCCCACTGCTTTGGAAAACAATTTGGTAGATTTTCAAAAAGCATCTTTCGCTGGGCGTGGTGGCGCACGCCTTTAATCCCAGCACTCGGGAGGCTGAGGTAGGTGGAGCTTTGTGAGTTCCAGGCCAGCTTGGGCTACATAGTGCGACCCTAGGGATGGGAGTTTGACTCAGTGACTTAAACGCCTGTTTGGCAGGTGTGAGGCTGTGAGTTCGAACCCCAGTGCCGCAAAAAAAAAAAAAAAAAAATAGAAAAAAAGCATCTTTCACAGAGATACTGCATGACTCAGCAAATCTATGTCTAGGTATTCAGTCAAGAGAATTCAAAATGTATGTCCACACAAGAATGTGTACATAAATTCCATAGCAGCATTCATGAGTAAAAATAAAAAGTAAGCCAGGCGTGGTGGCATACTTGGGAGGCTGAGGTAGGCAGAGCATTGTGAGTTCGAGGCCGGCTTGGGCTACAACGTGAGCACAAGGCCGACCTGAGTTACATAGTGCAACCCTGTCTCAAAAAACTAGGGCCGGGAGTTTGGCTCAGTGGCTTAAGCACCTGTCTGGCAGGCACAAGGTTGTGAGTTCGATCCCCGGTGCTGAAAAAAAAAAAAAAAAAGCAGAAAAACTCCAGTGCTCACTGACTAATGAACAGATTAAATATATATGTAAATCATATAATGGAATATTACTCAGGCATAAAAAGGAAAGAAGTACTGGTCCATAATACAACATGGAGCAAGTCTGAAAACATGTTAGCTGAATGTGGTGACACATACTGATAATCTCAGCACTCTGGGAGGCTGAGGCAGGAGGATCACAAGTGTGAGCCCAACCTGGATAACTTAGTGACTTCTTAAGAGACTGCCTCAAAATTTAAAAGCAAAGGGGGCGGGGAGGCCCTGAGGATGTTGTTCAGTGTGAAGGCCCTGGGTTCAATTCCCAGTGCCAGACAAAGAAAAAGAAAGTATTATGAAACCAGACCCCAAAGGCCACACTCACAGGCGTCTGTGTGTACGAGGTGTCCAGTACAGGCACAAAGACACAGAGTAGACTAATAGTTGCCAGGAGTGGGTCAGACTCACTTTACAGATTGGAAAGTGAGGCTCAGAGAAAACAACTTCCAGGGTGGTCACCTGCGTGACTTAGGGCTGGTGACTTTACCTCTTTTAGCCTTAGTTTTCCTGACTGTAAAGTGGAGATAATGATGTGCCCCTGAGAAGGGGGCCTGTGGCTTGCCGAATGCACCTACCTACCGGGCAGCCAGCTCCACTAGGAGCCCTTAGGTAGACGTTACCGCCTCGCCCTCCTCTCTGGCCTGGGAATGGAAGCGGCTGGGATTTAACGGTTAAGGCTGCCATCTAGCGGTGAACTTCGGCACCTGCCGAGGCGCTGAGGCGGGCAGTTTTCTCAAGGTGCCAACCCGCTGTGGGCTTGGGGGGAAGGCAAAGAGATGAAGGATGACACCCTGCTGGGGAGGCAAGGAGGGAGGGGGGACCGATTTGACCAGATCCCTTCCAGATGTTTCCAGACCCTGGAGATGGTTTTCACAGATGTTGGGTCCTGCGGAGGCGGGAAGGAGAGCCATCGGATTCAGGTCCCTATGGAAATGTTCAGGGCAGCTTGAGGAAGCACCATCTAACGTTCCTGGATTATCAGTCTATTCCCTGCTGTTCCTGGGGGACCTCATCAAATCCAACACCAGACCCTGTCACTCCAGCTCCCTGCCAGGGCCTGGCCCCTACCACCCGGCACCCCTGACCTCTAGCCCCTTCACACATGGGCCTTAGGTTCTGATCAAACAGCTCCTCCCAACTCCCGCTCTGAACTGTCTGCTCCCCACTTGCCTGTGATGTTCTCTGCTTGAGACAGCTCTCTCCGCCTCTTCCGACAGGAAAAACTGCCCCGTTCTCAGACAAATACCTTCCTTTCTTTACAGCAGTTAAACAAACCCTTGAGAATGTCACATGGCCCATTTCCACACACCGTCTCACGCAACCCTCAACAGAAGTGAGTAGGGTTGATTTTGTTTGTTCGTTTGTTTTGTAGTGCTGGAGATTGAACTCAGGGCCTTGCACATGCTACACAAGTGCTCTACCACTGAGCTATGCCCTCAGCCCCAAATGGGTATATTTTCACTCTTTAGACTAACATAATTAAAATATAGGACAGCAAAAGCAAGAGTCTAGGTCAAAACAGACCTACCTGTAGTTCTAGCTACTCAGGAGGCTGAGGTGGGAAGGTCTCTTGAGCCAGGAGAGTTGGAGGCCAGCCCTGGGCAGCATAGTTAAGAGTCTTCTCAAAAGAGCCAGGCGTGGTGGTGCACGCCTCTAATTCCAGCACTCGGGAGGCTGAGATAGGAGGAGCATTGTGAGTTCGAGGCCAGCTTGGGCTACAACTTGAATGCAAGGCCAATCTGAGCTACATAGTGCGACTCTGTCTCAAAAAACTAGGGCTGGGAGTTTGGCTCAGTGGCTTAAGCACCTGTCTGGCAGGCGTGAGGCTGTGAGTTCAATCCCCAGAGTCACAAAAAAAAAAAAAATAAATAAATAAATAAAGAGTCATCTCAAAAGGGAGGGAGGACCAAGGCTAGGGGTATAACTTACAGGTGCACTTGTATAACTTTTGTTCTTCCCACTCTTCCCCTGTAAGATTGATCCCCAAAGAAATCTGAGTCGATTGCTAACATTGAAAAATAAGGCTCAAACTCTTTGGAAATGAAATAAACAAGATCCAGTCTTTGGAATCCAGGTGGCGGTGGCCACAGGAAGGGCGGTGCTGGCTCGAAGTGTCCATCTTTGGGAAGCTGGCCCTGACCCCTGCTCTCCACCTCCTGTCAGCAGTCCCCATCTGTCATCAGCTCACATCATAACTACAGCTGTTTTCATGTTCTGTGCTCCCAACAGCCCGAACTGTTCCTCCTTTTCTTTATCTTGACACCATGCGATATCCAGCCAAGCGCCCACTGCAGAGAAGCACACAGAATTGCTCATTGAACCAATCTGCAGGCAAAGTGTTTTGGAATAGCTGAAAAATCACTCACAGCCCATGGGGGCCTCTGGCCACTGTCAGAGTCTTCGTTACTCTTCCTGGAGAGAAATGTAGTCAGGGGCTCTGGGAGGCCAGAGGTTATCACAGGGGCCGAATTCTCAGGTCCCTGCTTCTCTATGTCTGTGGAAGCAGAAACCTAATTCCTTGCTTTCTAAACTACCTCCCCCCATCCCATCCTGTGATCTATTCCCCTCCACCGAGGATAAAAAGTGACGCTAAACTAGGGAGGGTGGCACACACCTGTAATCCCAGCACTCAGGAGGCTGAGGCAAGAGGCTCACAAGTTTGAGACCAGCCTGAACTACATAACGAGTTCAAGGCCAGTCTGAATTACATAGTGAGACCCTGTCAAAACCAAAAAACAAACAAAAAAGTGATGCTAACTGGGTTGGGGTTGTAGCTCAGAAAAGAGAGCACTTGCTCAGCATGTGCAAGGCCTTGCTGGGTTGAATCCTCAGTACCAAGAAAAAGATGCTAATCGATGAAAATCCAAAACTTTTTTTTGGGGGGGGGGCGTTCAGCATTGGGAATCAAACCCTGGGCTTCATGCATGCTAGACAAGTGTTCTACCACTGAGCCACATCATCAGCAAAATCCCAAACTTTCTCAGCATTGATACAAGTGGAAAATTCCACACCTGACCTGATAGGATGGGTTGCAGTCAAAATACAGGTGCACTCAAAATCCTGTACACAAAGCCGGGCGTGGTGGCGCACGCCTTTAATTCCAGCACTCCGGAGGCTGAGGTAGGAGGAGCGTTGTGAGTTCCAGGCCGGGTTGGGCTACAACGCGAGTGCAAGGCTGGCCTGAGCTACATAGTGCTACCCTGCCCCAAAAAACCAGGGCCGGGAGTTTGGCTCAGTGGCTTAAGCGCCTGACTGGCAGGTGTGAGGTTGTGAGTTCGATCCCCAGTGCCAAAAAAAAAAAAAAAAAAAAAAAAATCCTGTACACAGTCACCTCCAGGCTATGCGTGTAAGATGGATATGAAACATAAATCGGTTCCATGTTTAGACTTCGGTCCCATCCCCAAGATACTGTGCTTGACTGTGTATGCACATAGGTCAAAACCTGAAGTCTAAAGCACTTCTGGACTGAAGCATTTCAGATAAAGGTTACTCTCTACCTGCACTAGCGAAGTGAGTGCCCTCACACCTCCGGATCCACCGGGGGAATCTTGGTAACTCTGTGGAGATGCCACATGTATGATCGTCCTAACATCCTATAAACTGTATTACCATCGCCCCCAGGTTACAGATGCAGCGTCAGAAATTTGGAGCCAGGGTTGTCTGGCTCTAACCCACTTTGCGCCCCTTCCCCGGAAACGTGGGCTTCAGCGTGTGTACGCAGGACAAGAGCTCCCTCCCCCCGCCGCCGCTGCCGCACGAGATGGGTGCGAGGACCAGACGTGATAGGTGTGGCACCAGGAACACAGTATGCACGTACTCTGGAAGGGAAGAGGGCGATTATTTTTGTTCCTCTCCTGTACTGCAGCTGACAATGTCAGCAACTGGCCACCAGAGGGCAGTCATGCGCCAAAGACATAAACCTTCCCAGCTGCCGGTGCCGGCTTTGGCGTTAAGAGTTCTGCTGAGTCCCTTTCTCCCTTGTGTCCCGCCCTGGGGTCAAGGACATTTCTCACCAGTGTGGAACCTCAAGGTGCTGACCCATAAGGATTCTGCCTTAAACCCATCCGAGGTTCCTTTACCAACTCGAGTTCTGGGCTGGGAGAATGGGGTGGGGATGCGTGCGGAGGGGGACCCAGCTGTGTCCCATTTGGTGGCGGTAGTGATGGAGGGTGGCAATTATCAGCAATTCCCCTCCTGCTGGAGGCTGGGTTCCTGGAGTCACAGCTGCAGGCTGGGGGGTAGCAGGGAAGGCTTTGGAATTGTCTCCCTAGGGGTTTCCATGGTTACAGATTGATGCAGGCAGCCCACTAGACTGGGTCCTTTATCTGCATTGTCTCCTGGGGAGACAATGGGCTTTGGGGATGGGGGCACTCTATGGAGATCACTGCCTCAGCAGAGGACTCGGGTGACCTGCTCTGTGAACCCCTTGACCCCAGCTGTTGGGTATAGGAGTCAGCCTTGGTCGTCACTCCTTGCTTTGGGGTACCACACTGCTGCTATGGGGACCCAGAGAGGCTATTGTGGGGTGACACAAGTAAATCTGAGGCTCCTAACAGCAAAGGCTCCTATCCAGGCACTAAATAGAAAACACACACTCTTTAGAGTGAGACCGCCTTGATCACATCATGGCTCTGTCCTTTACCGGCTGTGTGATTTGGGCAAGTTAATTTACCTACCCGAGTCTCAGTTTTCTCATCTGGAATAGCAGGGGCAGCACCAGTTTTATAAAATTGCTGTGCAGAGGCATCAGACACAAAGTCTGATGCCAAGATGGTGCTCAGAGAGTATCTAAGTCCAGAGAGGTTCATGACATCTCTTGGGACACGGGGCTGGCTCTGTCACTCTGTGGCCCTCGCCAAGACCCTTTTGTCTGGGCCTCAGCTCCCTCGTCTATGACCTGGGGAACTTAGGTTTATAGAAGATGAAATGTGATGATGATGAGAAAGTGCTTGGAAAAGCAGAACTCAAACCACTAACACACAACCCTGCCTTCCAGAACTTACTCGGAGTTTGGACAGGCAGCGCGTGATCACAGGGGCCTGTGGTATTGGTGGAGGTGGAATCTTTGTGGGTATGGCAAAGAAGTGAGGTTATTGTGGAGGAGAAAGTGGGGTGTAAGCGGGCCTGGGAGGGCCTCAGGATCAGTGAGTTATCCAAAAGATTCTGTCACACTGCGCCAAGGAAAAACAGAAGCCCAGAGGTGTGAAGGGACTCAGCTCCCCGCCATCCCGTGTGATATCGTGCCTGGTCACAGCTGTCTTCTCCAAGGAAGAGGAGATGCAGGTGAGGAGGAAAGAAGGAGCCAGGAGAGCTATTGTCATCTGTGTCCTGTTCAGTCTCATTTGTGGGACACCTTTCTCTGGGACAAGTTGATCATCAGGCCTATTTTATAGGCAAGGAAGCTAAGGCTTTCTACTGTTTCCCAATTGATTTGACAGGGAAATACATAAGGCCTAAGAAGAAAATGATTTTGTCTGGAGTATGGAATAGAGAACTTGCCTAAGGGAAAAATAAAACAATTTCTTCAGGCTTAAATCATCAGCAGAGAAAACCAAAATCTGTCAAATGTTTATTACTCATCACTCCATTATGAGGCGCTCAGCATAGAGCTTAGTAAAGGAAGGAACCGAAGTTCTTATCTCCATCACCATTGTTGTTATTATTTTCGTGCGTGTGGGGCTAGGTATGGCATCAGGGTGCTCTGCCACCCATGTACAGCCCCAGCCCTTTTTATTTTGATTTTTGAGACAAGATCTTGTTGATTTACTCAACATGCCTCAAACTTGTGATCTTCCTGCCTCAGCCTTCCAAGTAGCTGGAATTACAGGTGTGTGCCATGGGGTATGGTCACCACCATTATTATTATATTTATTATTATGCATTCAGTGCTGAGGCTATAGAGGTAAATACAACTTTTTTTTTCTTCTGTTCGAGACAGGGTCTCAGTCTGCAGTACAGGCTGATCCAGACTGGCCTCAAACTTGCTGCAATCCTCTTGCCTCAGCCTCCCGAGTGTTGGAATTACAGGCATCTGCCACTATGCCTGGCCTTCCTCATATCTTAAAGAAGTTTAGCCTAGTGAGAGGAAAGGTGGTAGGAAGAAAAATGATCTCTTATTTACTTAATTAACATTTTTATATACAGCACTTTATAGAAGTCTCGAAATAACCTTGAGAAGAAGGTTTTTATTCTTTCTCATTTTATTTATTTATTTTTATTTATTTATTTTTTCGGTACCAGGGATCAAACTCACAAGCTCGCACCTGCCAAGCAGGCTCTTAAGCCACTGAACCAAACTCCAGGCCCTAGTTTTTTGAGGCAGGGTTGCACTATGTAGTTCAGACTGGCCTTGCTCACACTGTAGCCCAAGCCGTCCTCTAACTCACAATGCTCCACCCAGCTCAGCCTCCCGAGTGCTGGGATTAAAGGCGTGCGCCACCATGCCCAGCTTCTTTCCCATTTTAGAGAAAAGGAAAAAGTAAGGCTCAATGGGCTTCAGTGACTTGACCAAACATTGTTAAATATGAAATAAAATAAATTTAGAGGGTAAAAACACCTTTAGTGGTTTAACAGAGGTGTTAAAAAACCAATAAAGTATATTAATTATGTCAGGCACATAGATCATAGCCCCATTTCTTAAATAATACATAAAAGATGATTTTTTTTTTTTTTTACTGAGTTGCAAAACAAGCCAGGCTTCTAATAGTTTTCTTTTATGGGGCCAGGTGCTTTCTAGATCTCTCTAATCCTTGGAAGAACCCAGAAAGGTACAAGCAGAGAGCCCTTTCACCCCTTCGAGAAATGAGGAAGCCGAGACTCAGAGAGGTGAAGCTATGTGTCTGGGGTTGCATAGCAAGGAGGGGATACAGCCAAGGTTGGATCTCTCAGGCTCTGAGCTGGGGTCAGGATCTCCTCCTGGGTCAGTCCTGCCAGGGATCCAGGGCTCCTGCTGTTGCTGGGAGGCAGCTCCCTTCCTACCCGTCTCCAGAGAGCAGGCCAGTGACGGAGGTTGGCAAGGAGTGCTTCCCGTAAGAGGACTTGTTTCAGCCCATTTGGGGAGCAGCCCAGCGTAGCATGGCCTCTCAGAGTGTGTGTGTCCATGGGCATGTGTGTTCACGCAGGCTCACGTGTGACTGTGTATGAAGCTGGCCCCATGCCAGGTCTCACAAAGCCATGTGATAAAAACCTGCTACCTCTTCCTGATGTCGATTTTTTTTTGTTTTTTTTTGGTTTTTTGTGTGGCACTGGGGATCAAACTCACAGCCTCGCGCCTGCCAGACAGGCACTTAAGCCACTGAGCCAAACTCCCAGCCCTACTTTTTTGAGGCAGGGTCACACTATGTAGCCCAAGCCGGCCTTGAACTCACAGTGCTCCTCCTACCTCAGCCTCCCGAGTACTGGGATTAAAGACGTGCACCACCACACCCGGCCCTGATGTCAATTTTACAAAAAACAAAAACAAAACAAAACAAAAATTTACACTAAGAAGACCTCATGCTTTTATATGAAGATACAGATGGCTACGGAGTGTCTGAGAACAGATGCAGGCTGAGAAAATGAGTAAACTAGCTTTTGCATGGGTGGAAGCAAGTGTGTGGCAAGCACTAATCTAAGAGATCATATGCTAACTCACCACAACTGTCTCTAGGATGGATTACGAGGCAGGGACTAAAGACAAAAGAAATTAAGTCTCATGTCCAAGTTCACACCGGTAGTTAAGTGGGAATGCGTGGGTGCTTTGATATCCGTATGGTCCACTGCTTGTTCAATCAAAGGTGCACCAGTTTTACACATGAAAGTGACCATAAAGAAGCAGGTGACTGCCCCCTGACAGAATGACGAAGCTGCCAACTGTGAGCAGCGGCAGCTCACCTGTGCCGGGTACTGTGCCTCTGTGGTCTTGCATAATTCTCACCACCCCGTGTGTGTGTGTGAGAGAGAGTGTGTACATGCAGTGGTGTTGTGTAGCTGGCCACATGGCTAAGAAGTGGCAGAGACAGGATTTGTTTGATCACAAAGCTGCTGTTCTCACCCGGGACCATGTCATCTCCAGTTTCCAGGCCTTCTGCTCACTGGGTTTATTTCCCTTCCCCTCAACTCCTGTTCTCCTCCAGCAAGGGCAGTTTCATAGATTCTGGCCAGTCAAGCTGGACAGATTTCCAGGGCCTGATGTGCTCTCTCTCCACCAGCCAAGATCACGTTTTTCATAAAAGCATTCCAGATTCCAATAATGAAAAAGTAAAGCTGGGTGTGGTGGCACATGCCTTTAATCCCAGCACTCAGGAGGCTGAGGCAGGAGGATCAGTTTGAGTTCGAGACCAGCATGCACTACAAAGTGAGTTCAAGGCCAGCCTGACCTACATAGTGAGATCCTGTCTCAAGAAAATAGGGACAGGGATTTAGTTCAGTGGTCTGAGCGCCTACCTGGCAGACACGAGGTTGTGAGTTCAATCGCTGGTACCAAAAAAAGGAAAAAGTAATAGCTAGGCACTGATGGGAAGTGTGAAGATCAGGGTTTTTTTGTTTGTTTGTTTTCATTTTTGTTTGTTTGCAGTGCTGGAGATTGAACCCAGGGTCTTGTGCACACCCTCAGTCCCAAGATCTGACTTTTTAGCCCCAGGTCTATGAAGGATTCTTTCTACTTGCCTTGTTCAAGTCACTTTTCTGTGATGGGCTTCAGTTTCTCCATCTGTGAAATGGGAACAGTAGCACTAGCTATCACTTCTCTAGCCCTGGTAAGCTTCTGGGTGCTTTACATTCAGTTCCTTGCTGAATCCTCACCAAGCCTCTGAGGACAGGTTTCAAGACTCCCACAAGGTCACAAGGAGGCACTGGGGTTCTAAGAGGTAAAGGAGCTTGTCCAAAGTGACAGAACCTGGGAGTGGAGCACTGAGCCACAGACCTGCATTTCCTCTCTGCAGGGCGCTCGAGGGCCAGCAGGCCTGAGATACTCTGATTGTGTTTGCCCCTAGCACTGCCATCCTGGAAAGACAGGAAGCAGTCAAGCTGACACCAAGCCCAGCAAACTCCCTGGTGGGAGTCACCCAGGAGCTACCCAAGTGCCAGCCCCTTTACATATGTCATCTAGTCTAATCAACACATCAGTGTCACCCGTAGCTCAGAGAGGATAAATAACTCACCTGTGGCAGCACAGCTGATAAATGACAAAGCTGGGATTTCAAACAGTCTATTCCCAGACTCCCACAGGGAAAGCACCAGGGAAGTTGCTGCAGCTGGGAGAGGCCTGTTCTGTTGGATGCATCTATTTGTACAAAGTATTCACTTGATCTTTTTTTTCCTTTTCTTTTTTCCCAGTACCATCAGTTACTGGGGATCAAACTCAGGGCCTTGCACAAGCTAGGCAGACACTGCCACTAAGCTACACCCCCCTGCCTGTACAAAGTTTTAAAAGAGCTGCAGATAATGAGAGAATTGGATGTGAATACCTTGTAGTGTTGAAGATCTGGGCTGTGACACTCCAATGTGACCTTAGTTAGGTCAATTGATATCTGTGAATTTCATAAGGGTGAAATGGTCTTTGTTGTCACATAGACTGTAAAACGCTGTACACTGGCAAAAGGCCTCAAAAAAATGCCTGTGTTTGTATGTGGAGTAGGCTCTACAGTGGGTAATGTGATTGACAGGGTGTGGAGCAATCTATAGGCCCCCTAGGGTTACCTGGTTGAGCCATGGGGGGACATAAGGATCATAAACAATGGCTCAGTCTGTCACACATCTGGACAGACTGTAAGACCCTCCAGGTCTCTGGCCCTGATGACAGAGAAGAACATCAGTTTGAAGAGAATGTATTTATCTGTCCTGATGGTTTCCAAGTCCTTGTCCTTTTCCCGAATAACCTACAGTGTGTGGCTCAGTACCCATGCATGTCTTGAAACCCTTTGTGGGGTCCCATAAATGACATAGTCTGGAAACAAAGTTTAGCAAGAACCATGATCGCTGAGTGGGAGGGTTATTCTGGGGAGGCTGCAGGGCTATGAGTTCCCTCATTGCCACACAACGCACACTTTTAGCCCAAACCCACCAACTGCCAGCTGGCCAGCGACCACCTTGATTTAGGGTAATGAGTTCCATATGTTTCTGTAAGAGCCAAGCTAAGCTTTCCGCAGCCGTTCCCCGTCTTCCCTCCCGCCCTGGTTCCAGCTCCCCCTTGGCCACCCTCGTTCCATTTGCTCTTCACTAGGGTAGAAGGAGGGGGCAGGGTGGGCAAGGACAAGGAGACAGTGCTTTGGGGAGTCCCATTCCCCGACTTCCCTTTCCAAGCCTCAGGGTGGGGAGCCATGCTGTCCACCAGCCCCTGGAAGTCCCTCTGGGAACACTGTGGACGAGGCCTCAACTGCTCCATCCCTAAAGTGGGAATTACAATCCCTGCCCAGGGTAGGGATGGCATCCTGAAAGGGGCCCTGGATAGGAGGTCATGAGGCTTGGGCATCAGTCTTTTTTTTTTTTTTTGATACCAGGAATCGAACTCATGACTTCGTGCTTGCCAGGTAGGCGCTGTGCCACTGAGCTATAGCCTCCCTCAGTCCCTCAGTCTTTGTCTTGACCATAAATTGCTATATGTCCCTGAGCACGTTCCTACCCCTCTCTGGGCCACATCTTTGTGCGACTTCCATTTTCCAGCCCTGAGAGGTTTTAGGTTTATGAACAAATAACAAAAGACATAGGGAAGAGTATCCGCTTGCCTGTTAAACATGAGGGGCTTTCAGGTGGTGTTGTAGTCAGGGGTTACAGGGAGAACAATTACATACAGGACACAGAATTTATAATACTGTTTTATAATGGTCACCCAGAGTTAAACACAAGAAAGTGCTGGAAAATTTGTCCACAACACTAAAGACCCAGACTATTCAGCCAAGGGCCTAGATCCCCTAGCAATGTCCTACCTGAATCCAGCTGAAGACCCAGGCCCATGACAATGCCTCCCACGAGTCCAACTGGAGGTCTAGAGCCCAGGACAAGGACTCATGCCAGTGTGTTTTACAGAGCTGCACTGGGAAGGCCCAAAGGTCAGCGGTGGAAGCTAGAAAGTCTATGCCAGCGGGGAGAAGGAGCTGTGCTGGTAGGCTGAGGGTAAGTCATGCTCAAAATAAGGACCAGACCTCCCCTGAAAAGTACCACAGCCATCTTCAGCAGCAATGAGGTCCTGAGCTTCTCCAACGATGAGAACAGTTGAGTACAGGTCAGGAAGCCCAGCATGACAAACTTCTCCTGGAGATGAAACAGCACACATCTTCCCCTCCAGAGCCAGGAAGCGATGCTGAGTGTAAGGAGCAGAGCTCCCCCAAAGTGAACCGCAGCCACCATCAGCAACAAGGTCCCAAGCTCCTCTGATGATAATGGCCAAATTCATATTGGAGAAACCAGAATGACAAACTCCTCCAGGAGAACCAACGGCTCAAAACAGCAACACTTAGGAGAACCCACAAAGCCTCGCTCTTCTCCACGTCTCTATTTATGCTGGCAACTTTCCTTAGGTGGGCCATCTACATGCAGCACCATGCCGATTTAATTCAGCTGGTGTTAAATTGACCACCAGTTTTTAATCCATAACAGGTGGGGTCCTTGGGAAGTCCAAGACTTCCCTCCCCCGGCCAACAAGACTGCAGCCTGGACCCCCTTTGACAGCAATCAGGTCCAGTGAGGGCTTCTGCCTGCAGCGCCTGGCGCCAGGGTGGTGTTGAGGACAGAGTGTGTCCCCAGTCGGAAAGACAACTCCATGCCCTGGTAAGGGAGCAGGATGGCCAAGGAAGGGTGTAAATCGAGCTCAGAGGACCACGGAGAACTGCCCCTCTTTGTCTGGCTTGTCAAAGGCAACCTGCAACTCCTGATGTCAAGGTGACCTACTTACCCTGCTCCTGGCTGCTCTGGTCCCTGCCTACAACCCAACCCCATGCCCTGCCTGTTTAAGGCGGACCACAAAGCAACTACTGCCAATTTCTACCCACACTTACCCTCAAACCCTACCACAGGCTGGCTGAACCCCAATTTTGGCCACACTGACCCCTGACTTCAAGTCACAGAGACCCCTTGACCTTGCCACTGACTGACCCCCAACAGGAGATCAGAGAACATTTAAATACTACACTGTGACTGAACAGGCCTTCGCAGAGGAGAGGGGAGGGGGTAGCAGGCAGTGATCAGGCCTGGGGCCACTCTCGGAAGGTCGGAGAGGCCTTGTGCAGGGCACGTCGCAGGCGCTCGAGGAATGCGAGTGGCCCGAAAGAATGAAGGAAGGAAGGAACGGGGTGCGATGCAGGCAGCCGCCCGGCTGGGGCACAGCGGCCGAGGCAGGAAGCGGGTGGGGGTGCGCCGAGGCTGCGGCAGCCCGAGCGCAGCTGGAGGCAACGGGAGAGCAGTGGGGTCAGCGCCTCCGCTGGGTGGGGGCCCCCCCAGGCCGGGAGGCTGGGAAGCAGGAGGCCGCGCTGCTGGCAGAGCGGCGGGGGCGCCGCGAGGCTCCGGATGGGCTGCGAGCCCCGCCCGCGGGCTGCGGAGGGAGCCGGAGCCAGAGTGGAGCCAGAGCTCAGACATCCGGGCGCCAGCGAACACCTGCGAGCGGCCCCCAGGGCCCGCGGGGGGAGCGGGGCGCCGGGCGGGGGCGGGGCCGGCCGACTCCGCCCAGCCGGGCGCCGGGCCACGTGGGCTGAAGCTCCGCCCCCGCCCGGCGCCGAGCCGCCGCGGGTGGGGAGCGCTCCTTTCCCGAGGCCAGCGGGCGGGTAGAGGGGACCTCTGGAAACAGCTCTGCGGGAAATACAGCGACAAAGGTTTTAGGGTGCAGCATGGCGCATGGGGCAGCAGTGGTGGCCGTGAGAGGCGATGAGGCCAGGAAGATGGGTAATTAATTGAAAGTTGTCCGGCATAACCACAGCTGGAGAGGACTGCCCTAGCGTCCTGGACAGGGCACCATTTCTGGCGTTACAGGCATGAGTCTGAATCTCTGCTTTGTTACTTAGTTCCTGTGCGGCCACAGGCAAGTTATTCTGCCTGTTCTGAGATTATTTACAAAGCAAAAATAGCAGCCAAAAGTCTGTATTTCAGAGCTGATGGGAAGATCACATGCGAAATGGGTTGCAAGATACTCATTTAATAGTGAATCTTGTAGTTTTGGGAGCCTGGTAGATACTTGGTGACTGTAGTCTTTTTATCAAACCACAAACCTTGAAGAGGTACCATACCGCCATCCACTGCCCTTTCACAGAGGAGGAGGAGACTCCGGGTAACCTCAGGTCTTTTGCTTCACCAAGCTCCAACTGGGTTCCAAATACATGGCCGGCCCAGGGAAAGGAGTCTCTCAGAAGTTGGGGCGCGCCATGCGTGGTGGCACACGCCTGTAATCTCAGCACTGAGGCAGGAGGATTGCTGAGTTCGAGGCCAGCCTGGGCTACAAAGTGAATTCAAGGCCAGCCTGAACTGCATAATGAAACTGTCTCAAAAAACAAAACAAAACAAAAACTTGAGGGCAAGAACGTGGACTTCGCAGCTAGAGAAAGCGGGTGTTCTCAACCCTCTGCCACTGCATTGCTGTGACCTGGATTGAGTTATTCAGCCTCTGAATTGGTTTCCTCTGTGACACAGGAATAATGATAACCTTGCTGGATTGTAGTGACAATTAGAAAAAATTAAGATAAAATGGAGTTTGGCCCCTGGTAAGCACTAGATAAGTGTTAGGACAGAAGACACCACTATCCTCAGAGTTTTCTGACCTAGGGCCAAATTGCTTTCACTCTCTAATGACTAATGGATTGGCACACTGGTCTAAGCTTTTGTCCTGGCCACCTGAACTACTCAGTCCCGGGAGTCCTGACAAGCAATTTCCTTGGAATTAGCTTAATAATGCCTGGTAGGTGTGTGATGCATTTCAAAGCACTTTCCCACCATTACCTTCAGTTAAGGGAGGCAGCTGAGCAAAAAGAGAGTGCCTAATAGAGGTGAAGTGGCTTGTTCAAAATCACCTGATAGAAGTGTTGCAGCTCTTTCAGTCCACCCCAACCCTGCAACTTCGGAGCAAGCAGGAGGCCAGACACTATGCAGAAATGAGTCCAGGCCATTGAGTTTAAATACTTGAATCTGTTGCAGTTAATGGTGTCATGTGGGGCCAGGCATCTCAGAACTACTTCCTCAAAATCAGCTCCCTTTTACAGATGTGGAAGCTGAGGCTCAATAGAGGCAAAGTCTCTAAGCTGCTGTGACCTAGCTGATACCTGGCAGGCAGGGATTTGTGCCCTCCTATGGCTGTCCCCAGAGCCATCATGGTACGCCTAACATGCAGTCTAAAGCAGCTCCAGATGGTGTCTTGTATTTGGTTTGGAGGAAGGGTTTTTCATATAGGACTAAGGGATTCTGGAGGGTTGAGGGCTGCTGCTCTGTGAAGTTAAGTATATGTATGTATACTTTGTAAAGAGAGTGTTCATAGTATTAGATCATTAGAGGAACCAGGACTAGAAACAGGATGAGGACAACTGGTCAGGCTGGGAGGATGGTTGGCAGGGAAAGAGGCTGTAATCCCCCATCCCCTGGGTACCCCAGAAAGCTCACCGGGGCTGACACAAAGGGTGATGACATGACATGTTTGTTATGAAACACTAAAGTAACACATGCCAGGGGCCAACACAAAGATGACATCATATCATAAACAAGAATCCAGTGAGGCCAGGTGCCAGGGGAGCCCACCTGGGGAGTCACTAGGCGGGGGGCAGTAGGTGATGGTGTGGGCTGATATCTTGCCTTCTGTCACACTTGAGTTTTGGTTGCATGGGACAGGCAATGTGGCAGTCTCTGTTTCTGCCCACCTCAGACCCAGTGAGTGTAGTTAGGGTTCAGATCCTACCTCTGTTCTCGGAGGCTGTGAGAACCTGGTTCAGATCCATTACTACTGATCCCCACTTTCCCCTTCTGAAACAGGGACAAAAATGCTTAGAGTAGGTTTCCAGTGGAGGGAGGCAGAGGAATACCAGGGGAGTTCAGGACTGTAGGGCCTCTTCCTCAAATCCCCAGCTCAAGGTCAGAACCTATATAGCATTAGAAGGATTGGTACCAGTACTTACCAACTAACCTGCAAATCCTTATCAGGGTAGCTACAGATTTGAGGAAAAAGCTTCTCTCTTTTCCCAACTTTGTAAGGCCACAGGAAAGCCGTATCTGAGAGCATGAAGGAAATGAAACCAGGTCCCATGCTGAATTTATTCATCTCTGAAATGGGTCTATCAACCACCACCCATGACTGGGCACCAGATGAGGCAAACTCAAGGTGCCATTCTTTACCACATCCCCTGCTAGAAAGGCATGGTGAGTAATTAATGACATCGAAGAGGACAGCCACGGCTAGGTCTCAAAGGAACTGAGAGCTCACCTCCTACCTTGCTGGGTGAGCTTGTACCAGTCTTAAAAGTCGGATGACAGAGAAGGACTAGAATCTCTTTGCTGAACCCTCAATGGATTTGGGGATCTTCTCATAATCCCTTCCCACACCATCCCACCCTACCTCTGTTTCACCTGGGAATTTTTTTACCTTAAGGGAATAAGCAGGTCTGCTCTTCCCAAGCACCAAGGATATTCATGTGAGAAAGAAAGAGCATTGATACTTAAGGAATGGGGAAGCCAGTAATGAGACCAAAAAGTGTTTAAAAATCGTTTTTATTATGCAAAATGTTAACTTTTATAAAAAGTTCAATATACATCGCATGATTACAGAAAGTCACCTTCCTGCAAAAAAGGTACAAAAGCTATATACTCTATTATAGAGTTCATAATCAGGACAACAGAGCCTTTCTCCAAGGAGACCAGAAGACCAGCTCTAACACCGCCTTGGCAGAGTTCGGAGAGCTGCCATCCCCTACGCCCCAGCCCTCCACTCTGAAAAGATAAGTCTTTAAAACTTGGGGGTGGGGCAGGGGCAGGGTGACGCCGCCCAACTGGTGGCCAGCGCTAGCTCTGGCTCTTCAGGCCACCCAAGTTCACAGTCCTTCACTCCCGGGCGCCAGGTCCAGCCTCGAGGAAGGGGTTTGGGGAAGTAAAGTGGGCCGGGCGAGGTTGGGGCTCATCCATGCCCTCAGGCTTCCGGCCGGAGAGGGTCCCCGGGTCCCAGGCGGAACGGGCGCCAGCACCTGCGTTCTGGGTGAGGGAGGAAAGAAGACCAAGGAGCCGTCAGTTTCCGCCGAGAGCGCCGCGGCGGGGGCCGTCCACAGACTGGCTGGCGCCAGGGAGGAAACTTGGTCTCTACCTCCAGCTGATAACTCCGCGCCCCACACGGCCCCCAGCCAGTTGGTGCCAAAGGGCCACAGGCGGAGCTACCGCCACCCTTCTCTCTTGGAAGTGACACAAGTTGGAAGGGGGCTAAGACACAGCTCCCTTTACGGCTCCAAACAGAAAGGCTATTTCATTTAGTCGGTCCTACGCCTGCTTTCCCCGCTCTTTGGTCACCGGGGTAGGGGAAGGGCAACGTGCGTTTAAGGTTGAAGCGCACATCAGACAGAATCGGTTCTGCCGTTTATTTGAAGAGACCATGGTCACTCGTCCTTCTCTGGCCTCGGCTTCCCTAGCAGTTCTTTATGGGGCCGGCCAACTCCCTTGTGCCATATAAGCCTTCGTCCCCCAGCCCACCCCAAGGAGGGGACACTTACCAAGAGGTGCCAGGATGCTGGGTCAGTGACAGAAGCTCCTCTTGTCGTTGGAGATCACAAGCTCCGGAGCAAGCTCAGATGTCTGAGAGGGAAGGACAAGAGAAGAGTTACGCAGAGTGCTCGGAGACCTCCGGGAGGACCCGCTGCATCCCATCTCTGGCGCTCAGCTCCGCCCCGCCCCGGCTCCCACGCGCACCTGGATGGGGAGATGCGGACCGTCCGGGGGTCCAGGGGCCGGCTCAGCCAGGACCACCTGTAGGTCGAGGATGTAGTCGATGACGCGCTGCAGGATTTCCACCTGGCTAAGCTGAGTGCCTCGCGGGACTCCGGGCACCAGTTCCCGCAGGCGCGAGTAGCAGTGGTTCATGTCGTCCAGGAGGCTCAGTGGCTCCTCGGCAGCTGGGCTCTTCCCGCGACCCCGCGCAATGGCGAGACTGCGTTCCGAAAGGCAGCATACTGCCTCGTAGCAGCCGCGCACCGGGCTAAGAGCCTTCATATCGGGGATGGAGGCTGGAGGGGCGGAGAGAACCAAAAAGAGAAAATAGAATAAAAAAACCAACGGAGCACTAGAAAAGCTCGCAATGCGCTCACGCTTGCCGCTGCGGGCTCTTATAGAACCTGCCTCAAAGACACGCCCCTTTATTCAAAATAACCCGCCACGGTCCCGCCCCCGGCGGTCTGGCCCTGCCTTCCCCAACCCTGGGCGTTCACAACCCGTTTAAATTGCTAACAGGCCTCCTCCCGCCGCTCTGTAAGACCGCGGAGCCACGGATTCAAAGAATGAGGAAGCGCTGATAGTGAGGAGAGGCGGGCCTCTTCGCCAGCAAGGATTTTAAAAATCACTTAAAACCATTAACTTTAAGAATTTGCCTTTTCCTGGCAGTGCCCCAGATCTTTGAGCTTCCCTGCCCCCCTGCCAGTCCACTCTTATCCCAATACTGGTTCGAGCCCACAGCTCCTCTGAGGTCATAAATCCCTGAACAGCAAAGACTTTTTTTTTTTTTTTTTTTTTTAGCAAAAGATTTTTCAAGGGAAACTTGTAAGGAATTAGTGCCGCCTTGTTCCCCAATTTGCTGTTCGTCTGACCTCCAGACTCACTGGCGTCAGGAATTATCTTGTGACCAGAGGGAAAAAAAATTAATTGCGGTGAAGCTGAGGTTACAATGAAGAAAACAGATTTGGGCTAGGCGCTGAGATTGCAGAAGGAGGAGGGGAAAAGGGTTTGAGCAAAGAACACTATTTATTTGAGCAACAGGGGGAAAGAAGAAAAAAAAAGGAGAAGAAAGCAGCCTTGAATTCATGCTTTTTGCATGGGGAAAGAAAAGAACTTGGACCTTGTGCCCCATGAAACTTTGTAAGGAACCAAATATATGACCAGTCGTACTTCAGAAGTGAATCTGACTAGAATTTTGTACAGGGTTTCAAATACGGGGGACAAGAAAGAACAATTTCTATATAAACCTTCTTAGGAGCTCCCTCCTCTTTGGGTCAGCAAATCTATTTTAACTTTTGCTTCCCCATTTGTCCCCAACTTTCCATATACTTCTATGTAGAAAACAATGATAATTTCATCACTCTATTGTCTGTCCCTTTCTGCTGTGGAAGGGCAGCCACCTGGACTTGATTATTCTTAGCCCTGCTGATGTAGCTCTAACTCTAAGAGACCAGAAAAGACACCGGTGGACAGACAAACTAAATCCTGTATTGCAAAAGGACATTGTGCTCAGTATTCTTTGCTTATCTTCTTGTCACTTTGAAGGATTTTTGGGAATCTGCAGTTCCAAGATTCTGGTTTCCATTTTGGAAATGACCAAGTGATTGCACTTTTAATCTATCATCAGTTAGCAAATATTTATGGAGTTACTTTATGTACAGTAGTGGCTCCTGTTCTCAAGAATCTCACAATTTGGGGACACAAGAGTAACACAGGAAACAAGAGTTCAATACTGTGTGGCACTGATTAACAAGACAATGGGTGCTCAGAGCTAGGACAGTCTTCAGATAGTTAAATAGTGGGAAGGACACTGGACTAGGAATCTTGGGTACACCAGCTCTGCCAACTATTGACCAAGCAATCTTGAACAAGCCCAGGTACCCTGGCTTTAGTTTGCCTTGTGAGTAAAATGAGGAGATGGTGGTGATTATTTTAAATCCTTTCCAACTCTGTAAGTTGAAGTTTCTGTGAAATTGAGATCAGCAGGTGTGGGATGGCAAAGGGCCCAGAGAGGAGATACCATAAGACATGCCCGATACCACACCACTAAGAACAGAAACCATCATACCATAGGGTTTTTGCTGTGTGTCTCAGGTCTTTAAAGAGGTCTTTAAAAAGTTTTCTCCTTGGAATATTAATGTTTCTAAGGCCAGCTTTTTCACTGCAAGAAAGTGGGAGAAAGTAACCTGATAGGGAACAAGTCAGTCTGTATATGCTAAGGAAGACCAGCAATTCCACCATGGGAGGGGTAAACGGTGGCTGCAGGGACTCCTGAATAACCAGACAGAAGATCCTTTCTTTTTCTATCATGCAGATTTCTCGTTTGTACAAAATAGTCAAGCCAGGAGATTCTAGAAAAAAATCATGGTTTTTGGAACCAGGCAGATTTATGGTCAAATCTCCATTATTCTCTTTTACTAACTATGTGAGTTTGGGGTAAATTCCCTGTGCTTCAATTTTCCAGTCTATAAAATGGAGCCACTCAGACCAACCTCTACAGATAATTATAGATTGCCTCTTCCATGCTGCAAGGTGCTTGACAAGGTCCATCCACTGGATCTCTCAGTCTCCCTGGTGCCTGGGGGCCCAGCTTGGGGCCAGGTGTGTATGTGGTGGTGCTGGGCCCACCCAGATCCTTTCCTCCTTTTCCCTCCTACGTTACTACTGCTGATGCCTCAGGCTTGTGTAATGGTTTATGCTTCGTAAAGCACCTTCACATTTATTATTTCCCATGATGCTTCCAGGACGAAATGCCCACGGGCTGTGTGTGACACAGGCAGAAGGATGCCGTGGGATTAGCAAACGGAATTCTGTCTTGTTCATGCCAGTAACTTGCCCTCAAATTTCTTTTCTTTCTGGACCTTGCTTTCTGGACTGGGGGTGGAGAGGGAGTATGGACACAAATGACCTTTAGGAGTCTTCTCCAATCTAAGATTCTAATTCTGAAAAAAGCGGGTTACGGTTGGGCTGGGAATGCTGAATAGAGTTCTTTTCCCCCACAGCGGACTGGACAGGCTAGTTCAGGCCTTCTGCAACTTGTTTAGTGGTGGCAGGGCCTCAGCCTCTTATTCCAAATGCCTCTGAACTTTCTGTTCCCAGTTCTGCTCCTTTTACCAGCTTTTTCCCCCCTCTTGCATTTTTTATTTTTATGAAAGGATGTCATTAAGGCTTTTGTCTGCGCTGTTTTTGTTTCAGAACTTTTCTCACAATCCTATTTTTTGTTGAGGAATCCGCTCCTTTGCCCAGCTGTGGGTCCCGGTCCCACAGCTGTGTTGATCTAAGACTCAGCCCCAGACAGCCTGGCGCCAGGGTGGGACGTCATGCGTTCACACAGGGATGCGTGTCCCAGGCAACCTTTCCTCGGGCAGTCACCGGCCGGCGACTGCTTCCCCCACCAATGAGCGCCCGACACCCGAGAAAGGGGCGGAGCCTGTGCCGCCGGACCAGCCAACGGCTTGTGAATTGCAGATGCTGGGAATTTGATAACGTTCCTTCAATTGGGGCCCTTTAAACTAATTTAATTTCTCTTTCTTTCTTTTCTTTTCTTTTTTTTGTATCGGAAATCGAACTCAGGACCTCGCGCTTGCCAGGCAGGCACTGCACCGCTGAGCTATATCCTCGGCCTTTTCTTCCTTCCTTTCTTTCCTTCCTTTTTTTCTTTCTTTCCCTTTGTTCTTTCACTTGTTTATTCATTTTTCTTTCCATCTTCCTCCTTTATCCATATATGTATGTATATATATATATATATATATATGTATACACACACACACACACACACACAATCCCTGCCCCCTTTTCCCTTTTAACTATCTCCTCCCAGTGTCAGGAATCGTTTTGTAAGCGTTTCCAGGAACTGAATCTTCCTCTGCCAAAATTAAAAAAGAAAGAAAGATTACAATGTTGTGCTCTCTGATTTTTTTTTTTTTGAGGAGTTGGCAGAACTATTAAGTTATATTGTTTTGTCTTTAAAAGTTTAAAATGGGGTGGCAGTGGGGTCTCTGAGCTGTTGATTTCAAAGTGAAAGTAATGATGATGAGAATTGCAGATGTCTTTTTTTTCTTTTTTCTTACCTAGATTGGGCTTCTATCAATCTAGCTAGCTATCTTTTTCTCACTTATGTTGCAGACTTGGAGATCAAGGAGACCTCAGAGAGTTGCCCAAGACTACTTGGAATGCCAGTGGTTGACCTGCGGCCAAGATCCAGACCTCCTCTTCCTCTGACTCACTGTCCCCTCTGCCTCCTACCTCTTCTTAGTTTGAAGGTGGTCTGCTCTGGCCTCTGAACATTCCCAGATGCTGGATTTCCTAATATGTACCTGCTTGTTTTCAACATGCCTGGAAAGGTGTGCTAAGACTTTCCAGCCATACATAGAAAAAAACAGCCATCCTTCTTTCAGTGGTACATCTAGACCCCAAAGTACAGTTTGAGAACTAGGTGATACAAGGAACGCACAAGAGATTATGAATTGAGATGCTCAAATCCTTTGCCCAAATTACCCATCCTCACTCAGTCTCAGTGATGGCCTCTATAAAAATGGGAAGGAAATCATATCCACTTACCTCACAGCCTGGCGGCTCCCAGGGACAAGGGACAGAAAGTGCTATGAGAACCAATTAGTTATTGTTACATGCTATGATGTGACATCACCACTGTTGAGTCAGATAGGAGGTGGCAGGTGATCTTAGTGGTGCCTGCTCAGACTGTTCTCAGCTATGTCGGCAATACTGAGGAAGACAGTACTGGGACTAGGGTGGACATCTCAGAGGTCTTCAAGATGAGCTACTGTTTAGTTCAGAAGCACTCAGAGCTGCAATTACTTTTTATTTATTTATTTATTTTTTTTTTGCGGCACCGGGGATTGAACCCACAGCCTCGTGCCTGCCAGGGCAGACGCTTAAGGCACTGAGCCAAACTCCCAGCCCTGCTTTTTTGAGGCAGGGTCGCACTATGTAGCTCAGGCCGGCCTTGCGCCTGCGTTGTAGCCCAAGCCGGCCTCGAACTCACAACGCTCCGCCTACCTCAGCCTCCCGAGTGCTGGGATTAAAGGCGTGCGCCACCACGCCCGGCTCAGAGCTGCAATTACTATTACTATAACATTTTTCATTGAGTCCAGTTTGCCAAGACCTGTTTGCCTTCTCAGCCATTGTTTGTTTGTTTTGCAGGGCTGGGGGTCTAATCCAATGCTTTGCCCAAACTCGGGTCTACCATTGAGCTATACCCTCAGTCCTGTTTTTCTCCATAATCTCTTTTATGTACAAGGAAACAGAGACTTAGAGAGGTGAAGTGATTGCACAGGGTCACATATCTGGCAAGTAGCAGATCCAAGATTTGCCCCTAGGTGTGCCTGTCTCCAAGTTTTGGTACTTATGCTTTTCCTACTGGCCTTCCAAAGGACCTCTTCGGAAGGAAGCTTGGACCTGTGGGGGTATTTATTCTATCAGATAGAGAAAGGAAAGGCAGATTCTTAGTCACTGAGGTGTTGAAAGTGTCCCAGAAAGGACACTGTTCTCTATGCAGAAAGGCTCAGCTTTGGAAATTTTATGGAGATTTCAAGCTGTCCATGCTTCAGGGGATGGGAGGTGGGGTAAGGGCCTTTGCACATGCTAACCATACTCTCCACTACTGAGCTACACCCCCAGCTCTGGTGTTTTTTTCTTAGAGAATTCTTGTTTTTAGGAGTCAGCTTTGGAACTAAGTCACCTCTTCTGTCTCCTCCCCAATGGCAGCCTCACTTGATCCAGTTATATTAAATTAACAAGGTTGGCAGTGACCTGTGGATGTCCAAGGGCTGGCTGTGCATCCGGGGTAGAGAGATAGGCACCCACAGGGCAAGCAGAAAAGAAGTCATTTTCTGGAGACCTATGTTGTGCTAGTGCTTTATAAATTCTATCTTGTAGCCGGGCATGGTGGAGCACGCCTTTAATCCCACCACTCGGGAGGCTGAGGTAGGAGGAGCACTGTGAGTTCCAGGCCCGCTTGGGCTACAGTGTGAGTGCAAGGCCGGCCTGAGCTACATAGTGTGACCCTGCCTCAAAAAACTAGGGCTGGGAGTTTGGCTCAGTGGCTTAAGCGCCTGTCTGGCAGTTGTGAGGCTGTGAGTTCGATCCCCAGTGCTGCAAAAAAAAAAAAAAAAAAAAAAAAAAAAAAAAAAAAAAATTCTATCTTGTTTAATCTGCCATCAACTTCTTGGGAATAGGAATTATTATGATTATTTTCTGGATAGTGAAATTCAAAGAGGTTTGTCTACACAAATAGTGATGGCGGGGGACTGTAACAATCAAGATTTGAACCCAGGTTTGTGGCTCAGTGTTACACACCATGACATGAGACATACATTTAAGCTGGTCACAATGTTCAGACACAAAAGGACCTGTTCCCTCACCCTAGCAGTTTTGGAGGATAGCCTTTGCCTCATTTCTCTGTTAAGGGGAGAGTTTGTAATTTCTAGACTCTAAAGAGCATCAGCAGGTTATGAGGGAATTTTAACTGATTTAACAAATAGTAAAGACCAGGTGTGGTGGTGCATGCTTGTAATTCCTGCACTTGGGAGGCTGAAGTGGGAGAATCCAGTCCAAGGCCACCTTGGGCTACATAGTGAGTTCAAGGCCAGCCTGAGCTGAATAGTGAGACCCTGTCTCAAAACAAAACAAAACAAACAAAAAAAACCAGCCAATGAAACAAGCAAAACAAAATAAAAGAAAAAACCCACAAAGAGTAAAAGGAATAAAATTTGTAAACATGTATTGCAGAGGTTTTACTTCTTCCAAAGAATTTTCATTCAGTTTCAGTTAACACTCCCAATCGCCTCCCAAAGCTCACCTACTTTGCAGTGAGTCTCCCTAGCCTCTCTGTCCCTCACAGTGCCTGGTACAGACCCAGCATGAAGAAAAGATGTAGTGAATTAAGTTCCACCCCAATAATCACTTTTGGGAGACCACCACAGTTAGGGCGAGATTTAAAATTCAAATGCAGGGCTAGAGGAATAGGTAAGTGGTAGAGTACTTGCCTACCTAGGTATGCACATCCCTGGTTCCATATAGATAATACATACATACATACACTAACTGACTAACTAAAATGCAGGTTGACTCCTAGGCATAATGTTCACTGATTTAGACAGGAGCTAACAGTTGTATTTGGACCCCTATCAATTTGAGTTTAGGAAAGGCTTTAGAAAGATGATAGAGTCCAGGACAGGAAAAGACAAAAGCAGGAAGAAAAAAAAAAAAAAAAGGCCTTGAAGCATTCCAGCATGGTGGTGCATGACTATAATCCCAGCACTCTGGAGGCTGAAGCAGGAGGATTGTAAATTTGAGACCAGCCTGGACATTTTTTTTTCTTTTGGTCCCAGGGAGCAAACTCACAACCTCGTGCCTGCCACGAAGGCGCTTACACCACTAACCTAAATCCCAGACCATATTTTTTTGAGACAGGGTCTCACTATGCAGTTCAGGCTGGTCTTGAACTCACTTTGTAGCACAGGCTAGTCTCGAACTCACAACAATCCTCCTGCCTCAGTCTCCCGAGTGCTGGGATTAAAGGCGTGCGCCATCACACCCGGTTTAGCCTGGACATTTTTTAGCAAGAACTTCTCTCGAAATAAAATCAAAAGGGCTGGGGAAGTAACTCAACATTCCTGGGTTCAATCTCCAGTACCACCAAGAGAAAAAGTGGGGATGGAAAAGAAAAAGACTAGAAATCCATTTTACGCCACAGAACTTCATGGTGTCAGGCAGCGTGCGTGCATGTGCGCGTGTGCGCGCATGTTGTTGTTGTTGTCGGATTCTCTGGTCTGGGACCCTCTCACTCCAGGTGAGGGCAACAGCGTGCTTAATCTGCGCGCTCTCCCGGGGGCTGGCCCCGCACATGCCCTTCCCCGGGGTGCGGCCTCTCTCGAGCCCGCTTCTGTATGTGTCCCTCTTCCCGCAATCTCCGGGCCAGGTGCAGAACCGTGCCACGAGGACAATGGGCTGCGCGCCCGGGTGGCCTTTTCCTCCCCTCCCTCACCAGCCACGACCCTGCCCGCCCGCACCCCGTGCCCCGGCTGTCCCCGCCCCGGCCCCCCGACCTTGCCAGGCCTCCCTCCGCGGACCTTCGCGGTGTCAGGCGGCGGCCCCGCGCCCCACCTCGGCCCCGCGCGACCCTCGCGCCCCGCCCGGTCGCCCCCACCCACGGCGGTGCCGGGCGCGCAGCTGCGGGACACACAATCACTGGCGCCCCCTCCCCGCCCCCTGCACAGCCCCTCGTCCAACAAAAGCCGCTTTCTTTCCCCACAACAGATTAAAGACCAGGAGGGGGTGAAAAATAGCTTCTCCAGCCACTGGCGGGGGAGGGGCGCGGGAAAAGCTGGGGCTTTGGGGACTCTTTGATGGCGAATGTGTGGGAAACCCGGAGGAATGCGGCTGCTCTGACGGCTGCCGCGGGGCCGGGCGCCGGGAGGAGAGTCCGCCCCCCGCGACCCCGGGACCCCGGGACCCCCAGGCTCCGCGCGCCTTCTCCGCACCCTGCGGCCCCCACGTCTCGCGCCCCGCAGCCTGTGCCCCGGGACCCGCGCGCCCCCGGCTCCACGAGGGTCTCTCCCATCGCCTCTGCGCTTTCGGGCTCAATTTCTAACTTCTCCATCTTCTCCCTATGCTCTCTTCTAAGCCTGTTTTTCGCGAGTCCTCCTTTACCCCCTCTATCTCTTTTTCTCGGTTCTGTTCTTTTCATCTCTCTCCCAACGTCCTTATCTGGATCTAAACACTCATTCTCTCTCCCTCTTTGTCTCTCTGTGCCTCTTGGTTTCCGCCTGATGTCTGTTTCTTGGTGGCTCCTTCCCGGACTCTGGCTGCGGCTTCCTGGGTTGGTTCAGAGGAATGATGGATTTAGCGCCTTCCCGGTGGCCCTTCCTCCTGCCTACTTGGAGAGGGCCGAGAAGAGGGAACTGGGCTGTGTGCGGGGTGTGGAACTCATGTGCATGCCGGCGGGAGCTGAGCACTGCGGTCTGGGGCGACTGCGGGAAGAGGGTGTGTGTGTGTGTGTGTGTGTGTGTGTGTGTTGCGGGGGCCGACAGTCAAGACCTGGGTGCAGTGGGAATCTGGGCTCTTGGAGGCAGGCCTGCAAGGGTTCTGAATTATTTTCAGCGCTGAAAGGAATTCCTGGCCCAGGACCAGATGATGGCCTTGGGACCCTGATGGGAAACGGCTTGGCCCCCTCCTCTCCAGTCCTCGGGACAGGCTTGGGGAGGAAGGTGGCTGGTTTATGACAAAGGGATTCCAGGTGGCTGAGGGTGGGAACCTTCCATGTAAAGACAGTGAGGTGCAGGACTGACTGGGGGAGCTTAGCCTGGGATCCCAGAAACCCAGTTTTTGCACTTGGCTGACACTGACAACTGTCCTTTTCCTTTCTGAGCACCAGTTTAAAATGAGTGTGATGGTACAGGCGTGTAATCCCAGTGCTCTGGGAGGAGGATCACAAGTTTGAGCCCACTCTGTGCAATTTAGTGACTTACCAAGAATTTGTTTCAAAATAAATTTTTTAAAAAGGGCTGAAGAAAAAAAAGAAAAAAGATGTTTGTTTAATCAGTTGTCCTCAGCTTTTTATTCCGCCCACAGATCCCAAGATCTGATTTATTCCAAATGCACTGCTTATATTATTTAATCTGCTTTCTCATTTTTTATTTATGAAAGACAAGCATTCAGCCTAAGTTTCTGATTAGCATGATTCATTATCATATAGAGCTGGTCTAATTCAAAGAGCAAAGCACACTCCAGATAGACCCCAAAGGCCCCCCCAACCCTAGCCAATGACACCCTGAAGTTCTTGGGGTTGTAGTAGTCTGGGCAGCAAGAGCCCCTAGAAGAGCACAAACTTTGGAGTGAACTTAGGTTTGAATCCTGAATCTGCCAATGTCCAGCTCTGACCTGAGGAAGATCACGTCCTTGCTTAGTTTCCTTCTCTATAAAAAGAGATATTCATAATATTCATCCCACAGAATTGTGGTGAGCTCTGCATCAGTTAATAGATATAAAAGTAGAAGAAATAGGTCCTCAATAAATAATGACCATTAGAATATTGATGCTCTTGCATCAGCACTGCCCCATAAATCTATAATGCAAACCACAAATGTGAACCACATGCATAATTTTAAATTCGGTGCGGGCAACCACATTAAGAAAAGGATAGTACAGGTCTGGGGATATAGCTCAGTGGCATAAGCACCTGCCTGGCAAGTGTAAGGTCCTGAGTTCAATTCCTGTACCAAAAAACAACAACAACAACAACAAAAAATGATAGTACAATTCCTTTCAATAATTTTTTTACATATAATAACAGTATTATTCCAGCATGCAATTAATATGAAAAGCTATCCTTTTTACATTATTTACATAGTAGGTCGTCAAAATCTGGTGTACATTTTATAATCCAGCCACATGTCAGGTGCTCAATGGCACAGACAACACTGATCTGCTTGAAGAAAGTCAAGGTGGACATTAGGAGAAGACTGAGGCTTGAAGCCAGCTGGGATTTTACTGACTGAAGAGAAGGCAAGTGAACAGAAAGGAGAAGGTAGACAATGACAGTAGGAAAGGTGAATCTGTTCACCTGGGCAGAAGGCAGGGTGTTGGGGGGTTGGTATTAGCCAAGACTGATAAGTAGCTGGAGGTGGGGTATCCGGTGAACCTGGCTAAAAAGGTGAAGCATTGTGTGGGCATGCTTTTAAGATGGGAAGGGAGAAGGTGGTCAAATAGAACAGAGTGAGTATCTTTATAAGATCTGCTTTGTTTTATTTATTTAATTATTTTGGTACTGGGAATTGAACTCATGAGCACACACTTGCCAGGCAGACACTTGTGCTGCTGAGCTATATCCCTGGACCCTGGAGATCTGCTCTATCCAGGGAGTTAGGCAACAGAACTCTGGGTCCTAAAGTTATGCTTGATTTTGTTGAAGCCTCTATTGATACTAGCTACCATGAACTGAGGATGTGTGATGACCAGGTACTATGCTAAGCACTTCATATGATTTTTCTCAACAAACTCTCATACAGTGCTGATGAGAATATAAGATTTTGGAAAATAGTTTGGAAATTAAAAAAAAAAAAAAAAAGGTTAAACTGGGTGTGGTGGTGCATGCTTGTAATTCCAGCACTCCAGGAGGCTGAGGTAGAAAGATCACAGGTCTGAGTTCAGCCTGGACTATTTACCAATTTAGCAAGTCCCTGTCTCAAAATTTAGAAGAATGAAAAGGAGCTGGGGATATAGCTAAGCGTGAAAGTCCAGTACTGCTAAGTACATAAATAAGCAAATAAAAAGTTAAATCTAAATTTACCACATGGGGCTAGGGATATAACTTAGCAGCATAAGCACCTCCCTGGCAAGCACAAGGCCCTGAGCTCAATTTCAGGTACAAAAAAAAATAAAAAAAAAATTTACAGTCAGGCATGGTGGCCCACGCCTATAATCCCAGCACTTGGGAGGCTGAGGCAGGAGGATTGTTGCAAGTTTGAGACCAGCTTGGGCTACAAAGTGAGTTCAAGGCCAGCCTGGACTGCATAGTGAGATCCTGTCTTGAAAAGACAAAAAGACAAAAAAAAAAAAAAAAAAAAAAAAAAAAAAAAAAAAAAAAAAAAAAAAAAAAAAAAAAAAAAAAAAAAAAAAAAAAGAAAGAAAGAAAGAAAAAGAAATTTACCATGTGATCCAGCAAGCTTCCTCCTAGGTGTCTACCTAAGAACAATGAGTGACACATGTCTACCCAAAGACTTGTGCAGGGGTGTGCATAGCAAGCATTGTTCACAATCACTGAAAAGTAGAAAGGACTCAGATGTTCACCAATGGATGACTGGATCAACAAAATACAGCAGAACCACACAATGGAATACTATTCAGCCATAAAAAGGAATGAACTACAGAATATGCAACAGCATGGATGAAACTCAAAAATATGCTAAATGATAGGAGTGACACATAAAGGACCACAAAATATATGGGTCCATTTATGTGAGATTTCCATAAAAGGCAAATCTAGAGAGGTGAGAAGTGGATTAATGGCTGCCTAGGGCTGGGGAGGTCTGAGGGATTTCAAATGTGTACAGGGTGGGGTGGGGTGGAGATGATGAAACTACCCAAAGTGATACATGGTTGCCCAACTCTGTAAGTACGCTAAAAATCACTGAATTATATGTGTAGATAAAGAGGGTAGATCTTGTGATACGTAACTCGTACCTCAATAAAGCTCTTTTAAGAATAAGAAAGACATCCCAGCACTCAGGAGGCTGAGGTAGGAGGAGCCTTGTGAGTTCGAGGCCAGCTTGGGCTACAACGCAAGCGCAAGACCGGCCTGAGCTACATAGTGCGACCCTGCCTCAAAAAACCAGGGCTGGGAGTTTGGCTCAGTGGCTTAAGCGCCTGCCCTGGCAGGTGAGAGGTTGTGAGTTCAATCCCTGGTGCCGCAAAAAAAAAGAAAAGACAATCTAGGTGCCATGGTGCCGCCTCCTGTAGTCCCAGCTCTTTGGGAGGCAGAGCCAGGTAGATTACTTGAACCCTGGAGTTTGGGGCCAGGCGGGGCACTGCAGTGAGACCCTATGTCTAGGGGAGAGAAAAAAAGGGGGAAAATAATTCTTCCAACAACTTTTGGGATGGATGTGTTTATTATCTGATGCATATCTCAGGTGAAGCCACGTGCCCTGTGCCCCTAACTACTGCATTCTCTTTCCCCTAGGAATTGCTGGCAGTGCCCTCTGTCTGTTGGGGGCCTTTAACCCCCAAGTTGGGTGCTGGCCATGTTTGCAAGTCCCACCAGCTGCTTCATAGAGGCCGGGGTAAGTCTGGGGTGCTGAGAAAGCCTCCCGTGAGAAAGCTCAGGCAGCAGCTGGGGCTTCAGCAAGTTCCACGCCAGGACACCCACTCCCCGACCTGGGCTCCCTCCAAGGGACCAAGAAACTTGGCTCCCAATCAGAGGCCAGAATGTGAGCCAGAAACCTGACCTGTTCCAGGATCCACTGGACCTGGGTCCATGAAGGGGAGGTGCTGACCTCAAACTAAACTAACAAATCAAAACCCGGTGTGCCCTTTAACCTTGTTACTTTATGTCCTCCTATAGGACAGCCTCATGCATGGAGCTATTGGATCTGGAGTTTTGAAATCTAGTTCAAACCCCTCTTTTCTCTGTCTCCAATTCAGTGCCTGAGCAGCTCACTTACCTTCTTCAAGAAATTTCTTTTTTTTCTTTCTTTTTTTTTTTTTTTTCTGGCACTGGGAATCGAACTCACAACCTCGCACCTGCCAGGGCAGGCGTTTAAGCCACTGAGCCAAACTCCCAGCCCTGTTTTTTTGAGGCAGGGTCACACTATGTAGCTCAGGCCGGCCTTGAGCTCACGCTGTAGCCCAAACTGGCTTTGAACTCCTCCTACCTCAGCCTCCCGAGTGCTGGGATTAAAGGCGTGCGCACCATGCCCGGCTCAAGCCTCAATTTCTTGATCTATGAAATGGAGTCAGTCATATCTCTTTTAGAAGGAGTGCTTATGCAGATTTAGAGATGAGTTAAATTCACTTCATTTTATTTTATTTTTATTTAGATTCACTTCATTTTAGATTGCCTTTTGTTACATTTTAAGTTGTTAGGATTTCGATGATTCCCTCACTGAACATAAACAAGTTTAAGAGAATAACAAAAATAGTTCAGAGTCAATATTTATGTGCAAAAAAGTTTATGTGCATTGATCTTGCATTGTTTCAAGTGTTTTATTAACTCATTAATCTTCATGACAACCCCATAGAATAGATGTTATTATCCCTCTCATCTTACTCATGAGGAAGCTGAGGCTTGGAGAGGCTGAGTATGTTGCTCAAGGATACAGCATGGAAAGGGAAAGCTGACCGTCTCTAGAGACTGTCTGTCGGGGGCCTTTGACCCCCAAGTTGGGTGCCAGTCGTAGCTTTTTCTTTTTTTCCTTTTTTTCTTTTCTTTCTTTCTTTTTTAAATTTAATTTAATTTTTATTTTTATTATTTTGTTTTTTGAGACAGGGTCTTGTTCTCTGATTCAGGTTGGTCTTAACCTCACTATGTAGCTCAGGCAGGCTAGCCTTGCACTCACAGTGATCCTCCTGCCTCAGCCTCCTGAGTGCTAGGATTACAGGCATGTGCCACCACACCCAGCTAGAGTGGACAACAATAGAGCTCAAGAAAACATAAGCCTGGTTCATGCAAGTCCTGGAATATGAAGACAAAGAAAATCAGTCACTGGATTAAGTGACAGGTAACTGGTCCAGAGTAAGGGGCAAATTTAGGGACATTTCACTATTTCTAGACCATCCTGCAGTGAAGGCACACATACTATCTTCATGGAAGTGTGGGACAGTCACCATGACAACTGTATTCATGTTGTTACTTCTAATACATATGATTATATTTTAAAATATTTTTAAATGATAAAAAGATTTCAATATGATGTTTTAAATAGATACCAGTCTCATTTGGCTCAAAAAAAAAAAATTTTTTTTAAATCATATAAAAAGGCACAAGGTGAAAAACTTCTCACTTCCACTGTGAGTGGCCCATAGCCAGCCGCCAGGGTTGCTGGGGCAAGGGAGGGGAGGGCCCGGTGTCTTGAAGTTAGAAAGGCTGTGCTTGGTCTGTTCTGGGCTCACGAGGCATGAAGCGCACCTTACTCTGGTTGATTTCTTCAGGTCGCTTTGGTCTGATTTCCTGTAGTCTTTGATGCTCTGCTGCTCCTGCAGGTGATGCTTGGTCCCTTGGGGACATGGTGGGTCCCTTCTCCCTCGGAACTTTCCCCTGCGGCATCCCCCTGGGGACTCACTGGGCTCCTGGTCACATTCCTCCCACTTGCAGGCCCCAGAACTTGCAGAACCTGTGAATGCCAGGTGGTTTCTCATCATCTCACCTGGGCTGAAGGTGGAGCCGGACCCAGGATCACACCTGAGAGGCTTCATGCTAAATTCAGCCCGTGAGTCTCCTCCCTCCTTCCTTCCCTCCTTTCCTTGCTCCCTCTCTCCATTCCATTTCCATTCCTTCCTTCCTTTCTCCTCTGCTTTCTTTTTCTTTTCCTTTGTCTGCACAGTGATTTCAAAATGGAACCTGAAAATCTGATTTTTCCAGATTCACCTGACAGATTGGCAGGTCAGGTCATAGTGACGATGTCGTCTGGGGCTGAGCAGCAGTTGCTCCTTCACAATGAATGAGCTTTCTGGGTTGGCGAGGACCACACCACTCCCTGCTGGTTAATGTAGCAGGCAGATGAGTGTCTCTACCTTACTCTCGCAGGCTGCGCAGATGTGATGTTACTCAGCAAACGGGAAGTAAAGTTGCATGAGATTAAGGTTGCCAATCACCTGACCTTAAAATATTGAGTTTACTTGGGATTATCTGGATGAGTCTGATATAACCTCCTTAAAGTGGAGTAAAAGAAAGATGTGCGTGGGAGCGGGGCCAGAGAGAGGCAGTGTTGCTGCCTTTAGGAAGGAGCAAGCGGCATGAGCCAAGGAGTTGCAGGCAGCTTCTAGAATCCAGAAAAGGTAGGAAATAGATTCTAATTTCTTTTTTCTTTTTTTTCCAGTACTGGGGATTGATTATACTGAGCTATGTCCCCAGCCCTCTTTAAAGTCATTTTTTATTTTGAAACAAGTTCTTTTGGGGGGGGGGGGTCCCAGGGATTGAACTCAGGACCTCGTGCTTGCCAGGGAGGCACTGTGACGCTGAGCTATATCCCTGGCCCCTTGAAACAAGTTCTTAACAAATCACTAAATTGCCCAAGATGGGATTGAACTTGTGATCCTTCTGCCTTAACCTCCCAGAGTGCTGGGATTACAGGTGGGCACCGCCACACCAGGCTAAGAAATAAATTCTACCTAGGATCTCCAGTAAAGACCCCAGCCTTGCTGAAACTTTGATTAGCTCAGTGAGATCAGGTTTGGCTTTTAGCCTGCATAACTGTAAAATAGTAAACAAGTCTTGTTTCTTTTTTTTTTTTTTTTTTTTTGCGGCACCGGGGATTGAACTCACAACCTCGCGCCTGCCAGGGCAGGCGCTTAAGGCACTGAGCCAAACTCCC